>OMKY01209417.1:0-11108 GCA_900302395.1 Bregmaceros cantori | reverse complement strand
TATAATAGTCCGGGTACAGGCAGCATCACAAGTTCTACTCCCCTCACCAACATTTCTGAAAGCTCTTCCGCCGGTCTCTCTCACTAACACTGTCAATAAAGTGGGAAAATGTACCTTAAAATATCTATTATCTAATAATTCAAGACGGCTTTGCAGTGTTATGGTGGTGAGCAGTGCAAAGCTTTACACACACGGTTCCGAACCCAATCCTTTGATTTTAAGGATCGGCCGATGCCGACATCCGAGTCCCGATACTGAGTCCCAATACCGAGTCCTGAGACTGCAAAATTGGTAATACCCAAACTATTATATTTATTTTCTATAAACTAAAATCTTTGTGCAGATTGCACAACTTGAGAGAGTCAAGATTACTATATAATAAAATAATTGCAGTTGCACAATAAACAATAATCTTCTTGACTTATATGAAAAAATACAATCTTTGTGCAAAACTCAATAGTTTTCTCTCTTATTTTATATTGAAACATTATCCATTTCTATTTTAAAGTAACATACATACAGTCTATGATTAATGATTAGTAACTACACCAAACATTGAAAGAAAATATTATATTATGTAATCTAAATGTATTTTTCAATGATTCAAATCATTAAAATCAATTGAATATGCAGCCATTCTCTTAATTTGTTTTAACTTGTACTACATTAACTATTAATGCTGCATTTTATCTAGTAAAAGGATCAGCACATTATTAATTATAATTACTTACTTACAATTACTCATGCTAGCAAATGCCATTTTTAAGACTTGAGTAAATTATATTTTAGACGCAGTATGCAATGAAAATGTGTTTTCCTTTATACATTTAAGGCCTAAAATTTTAATTTCTGAATGAAGACTTTTTTAGACCCCCTGGGAAACGTGTAATAACCTTAAGCATTGACAGCCATGGCCAATGCTGTGCAAACAGCACAATCAAAATGAAATCTGAAAACCAACTCAACCACACAAGCCTTAAAGGAGAGCCCACCATGCATGATCTGTTCGGCCGTACCATAGAGTTATCATGGATTCAGCGAAGGTCGGTTCTACATTGGGAAGCTGATGTGTGGCCAGTCAGGGTAATGGCGCAGGAAATTGGATTTATGATTGGTTGACTGCAACACGTGACGCATGGTTGACACCGTGCTGCCTCGCGGGTGCCCCCTAGCCGGATGTCATGTGACTTTTGCTTGCTCCCTTCTCACCAATTTGTTCCGGCTCATGCAGGAGCAAAGCATTGGCACTTTCTATAATAGATCTGCAAGGTGGCATGCTAAATGGAGGCTTCACTTCACCAGCAAGCAGTTTCCAAGAATCAGCTTTATTCACCATTTACATACACTGTAGTACACGCACATTGGAATTTAGCTTGTGAACAGTATACGCTCTGATGAACACATGCACACACAAAGTCGCAATAGCAGTCATAACAATAAAAATACACATCACACCTTTAAACAAGGAGAAGAGCATCAGGCTAAACATGGAGATCAATGAAGACACAACGCTTTTACAAATGAAAATCACAGTTAACCATGTTTGTTTTAAACTTGTGTGTGTGTGTGTGTGTGCGTGCGCGCACATGCGAGAGACAAGCGGAAATAGATTTTCGCCACAGGCAACATAGGACGCAATCTGGCAATATCCACCGGCTGTTGGCAGATGCAAAAACTCATTGGTACCATATTAGGAAATGGTCACCATTGACGCGTGTAATGGTCTTTATTCTCTTGTGTGGCATACTGACTGTTGCTGCAGTGTTCCCGGAGTTCAACAGCAATAGCGGGGAAAGAAACTATTCTTAAGTCTGGAGGTCTTAGCATGCAGGGCTATGAAGAGCCTGCCCGAGGGAACTGAAGTGGTGGTGTGCAGGATGGGTGGAATCAGCAACATCGAGTAAAGAGGGTAAATAACTTAATTTTGTAATTCTTATTAATTGGCCATTGACGTGCCAGTGCGGAGAAATCTGTGCTGCAGAGGCTCCCTAATTATGCTATTTCCCCATTTCCCTTGACGAGCTGAATCGCTAACATGGCTGGCCTGCAGGTGTATTGTGTGGCGGAATGAACTTCAAAACGCCACACTGATAAAAAACAACAACGACACTGTAACTCCGTCAATTCAGTCTGTCAGCAATGGAAGATGACTTGTGGAGCCTATTTAGCATGAGAAGGTGAATTGTTTTGCAAATTGAATATTTTTAAAAATGATAACGTAACCATTCTCTGGCAAGTCATACGTGATTCTTTTCTAGACATCTTCGGCCAAACTAATATAAATATGGTGCTATTTTATATATATTTTATTTGCATGGCTGGCAGCTATTTGTGTGTGTGTGTATGTGCGTGCTTGTGTGAGCCGTTACCATCCGGAGCTGATCGAAGCTGCTGAATATTGGCTCTATGGCTGGAAGCAATTTGTGTCTGTGCGTGCGTGTGTACGGACAATACACACAGGACATTAATGAAGTTTGAGTTTAATGGTTATTTAAATGTATTATAAAACACACCAGTCAGTATAGGCTGTAGAATGGTGATTCCAAACATGTAAACGAGGCTATAATGTCCCTCGGTCGGTCACTCTCTCGCTCTCTGTCTCGAACATCATATGTTGCCACAAAACACGTTGATATGGGTGATTTGCTAGTTTAAAAAGCCATATGCACATACCCACAAAATTGACGTGTCTGCCGGTCCTCTGGGGCATACGCGTGTGCGCACGTGGGTTGACGGAAGGACAATGGTGACATATGCTCATTGAAATAAGTACTCAGTACTGCATGGGTTTCCCCACCACGAAAAACATATTACTCCAGTCAGTGTCCCAGGCCAAGGCACTCTGCATGGAGTTTGCTCCCGGGTGCGGCTGCCCACCGCTCCTCAGGCACGGGTTAAATGTGGAGAAAGAATTTCACTGTACATGTATGTGTGTATGTGGGCCTGAATAAAGTACCCTTTCCTTTATATATTAACAAATAAAGGAGGGAGCACGCCACCTTGCAGCGCAGTTCATGTGTTTTAAAGTCATATGCGATGCGGTCCCGTGTCTGTCCACTTTCAAATATACACACGCGCACACAAACATAAGCACACACACATACACACGTGCAAATACGCAGGTTTATCATTATTATTTATTATTATAATAATTATTATTATACGAATGATCCGTCTTGAAAAGCGAAAGTGACGTATGTGCCGGTCCTCTACTATGTCAACTATCGCTGCGTCGAGGCATTGCGTTGGACTGCAATGGAAACAACGATTTTAACGCAGAGTTGTGAACACGTGAACTGCGTCACCAGTGGAAACCTGGCGTTGGGCAGCGGAGCTGCGTGTTGCCGACCCCCACCCTAGACCTAAGGCAAACACAAAACTATCCGTGTAGGGGACAAACTTGGCTCATAAAATATCTCAAGTAAAAAACAATCATCGGGGTCCGTTTTGGCCGAGTGGAGGGGTCCGCGTTGGCCGAGTGGTTATGGACACCACACCTGACACGACCCCATTCATGTTAGTGGCGATGTGTCTACAGTTAGTGCACAGTTAGTGCGCAGCGTCCGCAGTGTCGCGAGTTCGACTCCGCTCGTCGACTTGTCTGCAATGTCTATCCCCGATCTCTTCAACCCAGTTTCCGGGTTTTTTTCCGCTGACGCCGGAAAAAATAGCTTAAAAAAAACCGAAAAAAACATCATCAAGTAACTTGAATATCTTGAGTAATCGTTTCGCCCTAGTTAATGCTAACAAGTTTAAAGCCAGTTGGAACACCCAGAAGTATTTAAATTCATTCTAAACTGGTAATACATATGCAGTTCAGACATGGAACAACATTGCCTCACCTTGGTGTACTTGAACAACATAATTAGCAACTAAACTTTCCACGCTGTGCACTTAAGACATCAAACTATGTGACTGGTGCAATTAAAGCAGTAAAGCATGCAAAAAAACACACACACTTTTTATGACTCCGAGCGTAGCTATGAAGTAAACAACTAACTGCACGTTTTAATTTCATTTGAATAATTAGGTGATGCTTGGGTCATTAATAACACTTGACGTTAACAGCTGTGCTGAGAATGAAAATGCAAAACAAAAAGTTTATTGTAATAGAAATGTAATACTTTTTAAAATGAGAAGTTACTCCATTACACTTTTTCAAACTAAAAAGGAAGGGCAAGATAAAGTCCAAGAGCCATCCACAAAGTAATTTATGGAAAGTTTCTGTCAATCAAATTTAAAGATGTAACGTGTCTGGCTAGATTGCAAGCCTTTAAAGGCTCTGGGCAATATGATTCGAAATCAATATCACGATCGGTCTAGCACTGTCTCAAATCAAACACCTCTGTTTGGAAATGACGTTGTGAGACTTTAGCGCATGTATTGGCAGGAACCATTTGTTTACTCGTCATGTTGGTCTTGTTTTTTGTTTACAAAATGTCCACATGAAGCTTGCACACCATCAGAAGGTGGCGCTGGATGCTTTTTTTCAGCACTTAGACAGTCCCTCCCTCACTGTGAAGCCCCCATATGACTTACTACATTTAACATATAATGATTATGGTATGATATTAATTGACTGACACAACTAATTATCTTCCTTCAATCTCGCTCTCTGAGCCATTCCAATGAACATGAATGGGCTTTACTGCCTGCAGCATCAGGGAAATTAATTTCACATAATATGAGATAATGAAAGGTAGAGAGAGAGAGAGAGAGAGAGAGAGAGAGAGAGAGAGAGAGAGAGAGAGAGAGAGAGAGAGAGAGGGTTGAGTGGAGAAATAAGGGAGATAAAAAGATGGAAAGAAAGAATCACTCTGCTAATACTCAATTAGGGCCAGGAGGGAGGATTGGACGCAACGATGACCTGAGAATTGGAGGGCGGTAACAGTTAACAGCTGCCCAATCATTTATTAAATCTATCTCCATGGAAGGAGTTTTGCCATGTCCAGGGTTCTTGTAGAAATGACCAAGTTAAATTCAAGACCTTCTTTAGACCTTTTTAGACAATTATGAGAAGAATTTTAGACCAACTTCAAGCTTCCAACCTCCCCCACCTCCCAAAAAGAACAAGCTCTGCCCAAGCAGACACACGATGTCCACACTATCGATTGGTGACTAATGGCATTGGCATACACTGTATGTGGCTGAAACGTAAATGCAGAACACTCAAATACACACAGTAGCGGACACACCATGCCAACTTATTAGTGCTTCAGCACACAGACAGTAGTGACAACAACACAACAGGCACATGATGTCATTTGTCGTGATGTCATCCCATTGTCGCGAACAGACTTGAAGCCGCCAGTATGGGGAAATGGGCTCTGCCATTTTGAGAAAGTACCCGTATGTCCGGGGCAGTCCAGGAAGGTTCGGAGACACCGGTTTCCAAATGTGTAGGACGTGTCTTATATGTAGTCAGTGCTAGAGTAATAATTAATACAGGTACTGTGATTTGTGTATATGCACATATTTTGAAAGCCCATATTTTTACCCTATATTAGAAGTGCATGTGTAGACAACTATGCCTAATGATGTCAACGTATCGCTCCGAATAACTCCGAATATGGTGATCATATGTTAACTGCTAGCCAAGCATAGCCTAGCAGGCTGGCTACCAGCAGCTAGCAGCCACCATAACACCGCAGCCGGCAGGACGGCTAAAACTGACACTCTAGGACATACCAACAGCCAGTTAGCCTGCTAACAGCCTACGCCAGACGCGGCTATTCTCGGCCTTAGCAAAACGCCTGGCCGCAGCTCTTGTGGGCGCGATCACGGTGTTAGCCGTACGGGCTAACAGAGGCTGGATAATGCCGTCAAATTTGTGTTGACATCATTAGGCATAGTTTTCTACACAAGCACCTCTATATACGGTAAAAATATAGCCTGTTGAAATATGTACTCACAGATTGCAGGTGCAATGACTTCACGGTGTACCACCGTGCTAACCATAGCATGAACATGGCGACGTTCAAGTCCTTCTGCCGAGGGCCACGCCCCCTACCCACTAACTATTGGTATTCAAAAAATGAATAATGCCAAAATTGTGAAATTTTGAAAGATCTCTAAATAGGTTAAATGGCCTGCTAAAATTTGAATATTTCTATTGGAAATCCCATAGGGCTCTGTGTTCCGTGTTTTCAATGCGGAAGTTTGCACGCAGCCTGTAGCCAATGCGATGTCTATATTATATACAGTCTTTAGTTGAGATACACACAGATTCATCCAGACTTTTTTTTAAAACGTCTTTCATCGCGTTTTGTGGGCTGTTTTGTGGGCTGTTTTGTGGGGAGAGGATAATATAATCCCTCCCTCATATTTATTTCCGTGTTGCCACGCTTTTATTTACTTTTATTATAGAATATTTAAAATATTCTTACAGTGAAACTTTTACCGCCGTTCAGGAGAACAGTAGCTCCAGGGCAGAGCTCCATGCTCTTCCAGCGCGCCCGCGCGCTGCTGCCAGCAGAGACCGGCAAACAAGCAAAGCGGCTGAAGATTCGCTGGCCGGGCCAAAGAGGTCAGAAAACTGTCAACTTGGGCTGTACATGCACAAGCCGATATAAAATCACACCTTTACTCGATTGTAATGAAATTTGACACGGGAGAACTACAACTCCCTACGGCCACGCCCATATCAAAACCACTAGGGACCGTCACAAAAGGGCAGCGTAGTGATGTCACAAACACAACTAGCGCACACCAGAACGCTGCCGTCCTATGAAGTAATTAGAGTTAATACCAGGGCTTGAAAACGAAATTATTTTTAAAACGTTCTGTTCCAAACGGTTCAGGCAGGTCTATATATAACGTTTTTGTTCTCGGAACCGTTCCACCACCAAAATATCGGTCCTGAACCGGTTCGGAACACAAACATTTCGTTCGTTCTTAAAGTTCCTTATATTGTGCAATGTTAAGTTTAGATAAAGTTTATACAGAATATATTTGGTGGATTTTCAAACTCTGAAGGAACTGTATTAACATCATTACATTCACTTCCTCGTCTGTCCACAAGATGGAGCCCCAGATACATGGGGCTTGACAACTAACAGTAAAAGTGGACAGAAATAGTCTCCCAGACATAGGAAATGTTAAAATATATAGAGAACAAAAAAAAAAGTTTATAACCGGTTTTGTGGATTTCATAATGTTCCGTTGCTGTTCCGGAACAGTTGAAGAAATCTTTTTCTGTTACCGTTTCCACTCCTCGTAAAATTCAGCAAAATTCTGTTTGTTTCCGGTTTTCGTTTTCGTTCCTTGAATCGGTTCGGAGCCCTGGTTAATACTGAAGGTATTAAAGGTTAAATCGGCTGCCAAAGAACAGCAATCAATATACTCGAAATGGAGTTGTTAACAGAAGCAGTAGCTGTAGACATGCATGTCCCGGCAGATCTGTCAGATGATGTTCCGACTAATCATATTTTAATTACATTTCGGTCGGTTGTGGTTGAAGCACAAAAAAATTATACAATACTTCAAAGGTAAACATATATACCAGAGCCTGCCCTGTGGAATTTATCCGCCTGGTACGCTCCACCAGCGCTGGCGGGGAGTGGAGGTGCTGTAGCTGCTGGCGGGGAAATGGATAGTTGGTGGATAATGAATAACTATTTTGCAGCGGTTGCGGATGAAAAAATATGTCATTCACGCTTGTCACATGCAACGGAGCGGCCACTAAGCGAGCAAATAGTTAAAAATTATACATTTTTATAAAATGTATATGTGAACGTTCAAAGCTCCAGTGTCTTTGTTCAAATGTCAAAGTTTGTACGAGCTGCTATTTTGCATGTCTATCTCTCAAAAGAGGCTTCTTGCTAATTAATTAATTTCCTCAAGTCCTAAAAAAATTACACTCGCTAGTTCGAGTCTCAGAAAAATGTGCCTGTTGTGTTTCTTGTTTCTACTGTCCTTGGGATATATAGTTGACTGCAACAATATCGTCTCAGTACACGGGGCTCCACCCGAATCTTTATTTACATCATTCACATTCAGGTCATACTTTAACATAAAAAATGGTTCTGCAACAGAGCACTGCGCACTAGGACCTCTAGACTGAAAACCATGAAGTCAGGGGATTCTGGGCAGTAGCGCCCATTGGAAAATAGAAAAATGAAAAACTCTGTAAATGTACCCACTCTCCTTTTTCCAAACCCAAGTTCCATTCAAATTCATTCAAATTCGTGAGTGTATACTACTGTTTGTATATGCTACATGGTGAATAAAGCTGATTCTGGCTCCTTTTACTGACTCTGATTCGTTTGTAACAAAAATAAAATTGTTCATATTAAAAGTGAACTATCTCTTTCAAGTATTGCAGATTCAAGGCAAGTAATGGCAGACAGGACCAGTGTGTTTTCTGCACGATACAGAGGATACTATGATATATAATGTTTTACCATTTTCACAAAATGCAGTTTGCCACTGAAGCCAGAAAGATTGTGAGGGGACAATGGAAAAAAGGGGAAAATGCAGAGATAGTAGGGTCACGTCAAGGTCAAGAAATAGAGGATAAAACAAATGCCTCTTCCCAACTCATATTTTTTGGTTTCTATTTTAAAGTTGCCGACCAATGCATATTTGCAAGCAGACCCCAAAGGGGGGAGTGGTGGCGGTCGGTGTGCGGGGCACATACAGGCTGTGAGGGCTCGGGGAGGGTGGAGGGGCAAGTCACGGGATTATTATCAGAAACAATACAAGGGCAGAATGTGCATTGAAATGGAAGGTCTGCAATTCCTGTGTAATCACTTTACGCAACCACTGCACGCTTGCGTTGCCAGCGATATGAAGACTTGGAGATGCAGGCCCTGATAGACAGCCGCAACGGCACAGTAATATCAATACCCAATCCTACCCTCTAACCTCCCATGCAGATAGTGCTTCAATTGAACAAGGCTCACGACAACCATGATCATATTTCACTATGCCTGCTTGTAGCAGAATGTGAACCAACAATGATCATCCTTCTCCAGAGGCGCCGATCTATAGACAAGGTCGAATTGTCGCACAAATAATTATACCCTCATGGGCGCGCACGGGCACAAACACACACACACACACATGCAAAAACATCTGCGCACACTATACAAACGCGCGCATCCACTCACGGGTAGTGAATGCGCACCTTAAGACGCTGTTGTATTTAACATATTTAAATATTGTACAGCGATCCGACACATTTGTTGTCTTCTTTCTAGACTATTGATAATGATTGTATCATTATTTCTATCATGCAAGCAGATGCAGTTGAATTCTGTCACGTAAACACAGCTGCGCTGTCGTTACTGTGCTGTTAAAATAAGGCTGTGTTCGCGCATATGCGGGTCAAAGAGTAATCGCTTTCAGACCGAGCTGCTCCGAGTCCGGGCGCGTTTGCCGAATCGGGTTCGGCCCACCTCGATGAGCGGGGCTCGTCTTGGATGATTTAGCGCGGACTCGGACCCGCTTGGCGCATTCATACCAACCGGGACAACTCGGAAACGAGTTCCATCTCGGTTAAAACGAGTCGGACCCGGGATAAACACGTTGATTTGAATACGCCCTAAGAAACAGTTATTTGGACACAGCTAGTGTCAATCAAACCCTAATAATATGGTGGAATGTTGAAAAAATAGGAATTGTCCCTCAAGGCAGGTCCCGGGGTTCAGGCTGATGTGATTTGTGTGCAGTCTCCGGAGGATCCAGATCACGCGCCCTCTATCTGGCGTTCCATGTACCAGGCGTTTGGCCGACCCATCCTGCTGAGTAGCACCTTCCGGTACCTGGCAGACCTACTGGGGTTCGCTGGACCGCTCTGCATCCTGGGCATCGTCAAACACCTCAACTCCGCCCCGCAGCAGACTGGCAATGTTACGGTATGTATATTGTGGGGACGGGAATTACTTTTATCCAAAGGAAGGAAAGGAAGGAAACTACCCAAATGCCGGGAACCGTCGCATCTTTGGCCTTGTCTTGTGTCCTTGTCTTGTGTCCTCCTTCATGGATGGACTTTGAATGTTATGTATTAGCATTGAGCATGTGACTTGTGTTCGAGTCCGCTTCCAAGCGCATCACATTGGTTGCGGAGGAGCTCATTATACGTAGTAGGGGCGACCTTGAATGTCAACAGCCGCTCCCAGTTCGCATGTCGACCGGTGCGGCTGGGCGCACCTGCATATTCCATTAACCTACAAGTTGGAGCCTCCGAGATAATGCATCCACACTGTTGGTCCTTGCGCGTTCATGTGGTTCTTCACGCAGTGTTGTGAGGCATCAAACCAACTCGGTGCAAAGGAAATGCAGCATTGAAATACTACTAAATACTACAAGTAACCTAAAGGGATTATGGTTAAAAGTAACGATACCCAACTGTGCTAGTGAGTGCACTATAATGGACTGCAGCATATAATGAGTAGGGAGTAGTGAATGCTCTGGCTACTAGGAGTGTCTGGAGGGTACATACCCATTTTGAATTAAATCAGTGGCTGTACCTTTAATGCCACAGGAGGACTGACTGCCACCCATATAAACACTGTTGTTCACTCCATGCTGACTGACTGGGTGGTGGTGGTGTGTTGCAGTTTGTGTGTGTATGATGTCTGTGTGCTGTTTGTAGTGTGTGTGTGTGTGTATGTGTCCGTGTGTTTGTGTGTGTGCTTTGAGTGTATGTAATGTGTGTGTGTGTGTGTGTGTGTGTGTGTTTGTATGGCAGGCGGATAGTGCCACAACACGCGTTTGTTGTGTTTGTGATCTGTTCTGCCTGCCATAGTGTTTGTGTGAGTGTGCACACAACGCACACACACACACACACACACACACACACACACTCTATCTCTCTCTCTCTACACCAGGGGTGGGCAATAATTTCTTCTATCTGTCTGCATTCCTCTTTCTCCCTCTCCGCCCGCTCTCTCTATCTCTCTTTCTCCCCCTCTCCTTCTCTTTTTCTCCGCTCTCCCTTTTTCATCTTCTCAATGTTTGTCATTCCTCCTCTCATTCCGTCTCTTTTTCCTTTCAGTTTTCTCCCCCAACCCCCTCTCTCTCTCCTCATCACACAGACAACCAAACCTATCTGACAGACTTTAGGAGTTTAGAACAACATTACCTTAGAAGCCGACCCACAGAGC
>OMKY01209416.1:0-10460 GCA_900302395.1 Bregmaceros cantori | reverse complement strand
GGGTCTGGGAAACCTCAAATACCCATCGGCAACAGAAAACCGGACCAATCAGCGCGGACGTGGGTGGAGTTGGTGTGGGCAACGTAAGACGGGGGCGGAGTTGGTGTGGGCGACGCAAGACGGGGGCGGAGTTGGTGTGGGCAACGCAAGACGGGGGCGGAGTTTGGTTCGTGACGTGTGGCAGCGAGCCCGCAACGCCTCGGGTGTGTGTGCGTGCGTGTGTGCGTGTGTCGGTGTTTTACAGATGTCAATAAACATATCTATACTCTCTCTTCATCTGCTGGTGAATTTGTCTGCCTGGCACTTTGAATACACAACCTCTCTCTCTCTCTCTCTCTCTCTCTCACACTCTCTCCCTCTCTACCACTCTCTCTCCCCCTGACACACGACTGACAAAATGCCTGCAGCGTCGCCATGCACAATCCCTCGCGCGGCCACAGGCACAACACAGTATGGGGCTGGATGCAGCAGTCTAACCGACTTTGTTACACAGCCAGCCTCACGTAAGCAGGACTATCTGGAACTGGATTGGCCAACTCAGCCCGTGTGTGTGTGTGTGTTGTGTGATATGTGTGTGTGTGTGTGTGTGTGTGTGTGTGTGTGTGTGTCTACACTCCGCATCTATTTCTATATCCACCTCTCTCGCGTGCGCGAGTGCCGTGTACATTTAAATAGGAATTGGAGAGGCGGACATAGTGCGGAGGCAACACGCTGCAGGGAATCCCACTCTTTATTTCTTTTTATTTATCAATAATAATAAATACAGCAATAATAACGATAAATGCGATACATTTTATAGCGTAACATCACAGTAATCGCAGATCAATTTCAAAACGACAACACGGGTTGATGGTCAATATGTTTTAATAGCTCTTAAATTTTGTTTTGTTTTTCACCCCGAAATGAATGGCACTGGGCATTTTCGGATGGATGTCGACATTTTTCATGTCTGATCTCATTCAGTACTTAGCATGCATAGGACGGCGGGGTGAACGTGACGGCGGGGTGGAAGTTGCAGCGCTACTTTCCCAGAGTCCGTTACCTCTCTCACTTTAATTCAACACACACTCGCAGCGTACATGATTCCTATCATGCATTGACTATAATACACTTGATTTCGTTCTCGTCCGATGTCGCTCGCAATGGAAATTAACAATAGACGTGACAGTGAGCCTCGTCTTCGCTTCCTCAAGTGTCAGCCAGCGGAGCTCCTCGATCGCCACGCCTACTGCGCTGTGATTGGATTGCCTGGTTTAAATACTTGTCACGCCTCCACGCCGTTTGTCCCACCTACTGCACGGTGATTGGATGGCAACATTTGATTGACATGGTTTTTTTCAACGTTTTTCGCAGTTTTGGTCAATGAGCTGCACCAGACCCTATTCAGCGTCTAGCGATGTGCAATTCGTGGACGATGCATTGGGTCTGGCTTGCCAGGCTACATATTCCCCCATTTGTCTCTTAAGTAATCTAACAAAACAAAGATAGCAGCAAGTGGCTCGTGGTTCCCCCTGAAAGTTGAGTACAGGTCCAGATCAGGTCCATCCAGAAAAGCAAAACTTGCTCACCACAGAGTTTTTTAAAAAGTGAATTGTATTCCTTTAGTGCTATGGTGGACACGACTTTGCCGGCACAATTTCACCAATGTCACCATTCACTATGATATCATTCAATATCGATTGAATAGACAAAATTGCTTTACAATCAATTTCTCTATGTGCAGTTACAACAAATAACATATTTAGCTCAATGGACGCAAAGTAACTTTTAACATGAGAGAAAAAAAATTGTTTCTGTTTATAGCCTATGCAGCCTTATTCACAGGGCAACTTTTTTTTTCTTTTTTTTTTTGGAATTTTTTACGCAGGCTTTAACTTTTTTTTGGTCCGAAAAGTTGCACAATAGTATTTTTTGCCCATTTATAGCCTACAGCCTTATTTACGACGCAAACGGAACAACTTTTCTTCATAATTTCTTCACAAAATTACAAAGGCTACAACCATTTTTTCACCGGGAGAGCTCGTCTTAGTATTAGTAATGTCCTGAAATTGGAGAAGAGAGATGAGAACTGATCGGTGATCTGTACACCCAGGTATTCAAAACCAGTTCTATGGCTGTGACAACAAGAGAGGAGATTATGGGAAATTTTCCCTTGTTCCTATTTGTCTCGGAAGAAACCCACGCAGACACGGGTAAAACTTGAAAACTCCACACAGCCCAACCCTGCCCGGGTTGGTTTTCGAACCCAGGACCTTCTAGCTGTGAGGTCTCCAGCGGGTGTCGCTGTAGCACCGCTTGGTCTCACTGCCCCAGCGGTGACACAGCATTCAGCGTCCATTTGACGGTACGCCTTACAGTTTATTACAGCCAATGGGTTCGCCTCAGAAAAGACTAGCCTGGCGAGCCATAACCAACGCATCGTCCATGCACCGCACATCGCGACACGTTTGCATCGCCCGTACAAACTGCCCCCACGTCCGCGCTGATTGGCTGGTTGAATCCGTACCAGCAGTTTGCCCGATTTTCCCAGACCCAATGCGCCGAGCGATGTGTGGACGATGCGTTGCGGCGTGACAACCAAACTCCCCCCACGTCCACGCTGATTGGTCGATTGATTCCATGCCGACGGCGAGCCTGATTTTCCCAGACCCAATGCAAGCATCTAGCAATGTGCGAGGCGTGGACGATGCGTTGGTTCTGGTTCGCCATGCTACATCCGTCTCACACGGCCGCCAGACCGGAATCCCCTCCTGATCCACTTCAAGTGGAGGTGTATACACGAGCACTTTTGAATCGGCTACATTAGATTTTGGTTGTTTGGTACCATGTAAATGAGGCTATTGAAGTGTTGTGGAGTGACAGAGTGTATTGACAGCAAATACAGTACAATTGGAATGTACTACTCCCCTCATTGGTGTGTCTCTGCTTGTGTGACTATGTCTGCTTGGTCACTGTGATGTCATATTGAATTCTGAACACCAGCCGGCGACGCCTTTAAATAACAACAGATAAAGAAGAAAGCATAGAATAAATTTCCTTGATTATATTCATCCATGTATTCTTAAAGAATTCTTTTGTTGACTCTCGTCTATGGAGGTCAATACCAGATATGGGCAGAGTAGCCATAAAAATGACTTAAGTAAAAGTATTGTTACCTCAGCAAAATATTACTCAAGTAAAAGTAAAAAGTAGTATCCAAATAGTTACTCAAGTAAAAGTAAATAAAGTTGTTTTTTTTTTCTTCACCTCAAATTTACTTAAAAGAAAAAGTAGAAAGAAACTTGTGAAAAATCTACTCCAAAAGTTACAAAAAAATTGTGACAGAGTAAAAGTAATGCATTACTGCGGTCAATACCAATATATGACACCGCAATGGCTGTATGTGACACCACAACTGTCTTCTTCGTTGGTACCATGCTTCATCCAACCAATCACAGCGGGGATAATGACAACCAAACAGAGTAGGCTTGCTCTGTAATTTTTGTAAAACCGGCGTGAATGACCTGCTTAGTCAAGTGTCGATCTCCGTTAAACGACAAGAAGAAGAAGAAGAAGAAGACCTGCTCAGACAAGTCCCATTCAGTGGACCAATCACAGGCCAGTCTGATCCAGCTGGCCAATCACAGGCCAGTCATTTCACTAATCAGTTTAAAATGGGACGGGGGCTGTCCGGCGTTAATGACCTGCTCAGACAAGTGTCGATCGCCGTTAAACAAGAAGAAGAAGACCAGAAGAAGAAGAAGAAGAAGAGGAAGAAGAAGAAGAAGACTCTCAACATCAACACACCACTCGCAGCAGGCGAACGTCGCATCAGCCGCCACCACTGGACGTGTCTGGAGGGCGGCAGATGAAGACTTGCACAGACAAAGAGTTTGATCGCTGTCAAAAAGACAACAAAAGCAGACGAACCAGAAGTGATGACATATGACATGGTGCTCAGCAGGCGGCCATTTTGACCTGGTTTTGGCCCAAAGAAGTGTCGTTTGCGGAGTAGGCTGTGTTGTGCAAACAGCAGCTTGCTCTGGAATTTTTGTAAAACCGGCGTGAATGACCTGCTTAGTCAAGTGTCGATCGCCGTTAAACGACAAGAAGAAGAAGAAGAAGACTCAACAATAGGAGGAAGAAGAACCTGTAGGCAGGCTGACCAACATGGACCCTCTGAGTCCTCAAAGGGAGAAAGCCGCTGCCTCCTTCAAGGAATTCATGAGGCTTAACAGCAAAGAGACCAACACTAACCTGTAAGTGGCCTAGTTAGTGTAGGGGCAGATTTTCAACTAGAATCTGCTCCGTAAGGGGGCGCGGTGGCAAACTGGTTATTGACCGCGGCCCCAGACCATAGGTCGAGCAGCGCCGCGGTAAGGGGTGTATTGGGCGTGGCCGTCCACTCACTTCTGCCGAGATTTGAAAAAAAAAAAAAAAAAACACAAAAAACTGCCAATCAGTCAGTAGGGGGCGGTACTCGGTAATGCACTGAGTACAGTAGCAGTTAATAAATTGTATTTAGTCTCTGGGTGTGCCCCTCAAAAAATATATCACCTGTAAAGTGTTAAGGTAAATTTAGGTTTTGTACTATGTACTTTTTACTTTCAAAAATACTTTTTGAGTACATTTCTCGGCATGTACTCTTTACTTTACTCAAGTAGATATTTGGATCGGTACTTTGTAGTCCTACTCGAGTTGGTTTTTTACTAATGTATTTTACTCGTACTCAAGTAAGAAATCTGAGTACTTTTGCCATCTCTGCGCATAGCCCTGATGACGTGGCTATGCGACAACAATGTCAAGCACCGCCATTGGTATCCACTGGAGGGCGACGTTGTTAGTGTCTTGTTAGTGGCGTTAGTAGCAGGATATATAGGGAAGAGGGTTTGAATGGTGACGTCATAGCATGACGGCAGACATTTTGGAGGTAGCACGTACGATGAAGTATACATATAGGTACAGTTAGGTGGTATACCTTACCACTTCACATGGGGCAAATGGGAGATGGGCAGAATAGCCATGAAAACTACTTAAGTAAAAGTATTGTGAGCTCAGCAAAATATTATTCAAGTAAAAGTTAAAAGTAGTCATCCAAATAGTTACTCAAATGAAAGTTAAAAAGCACTCCACAAAAAAAGTTACTTAAGTAGCGAAAGTATTGAGTAACTTTCAGTAAAAGAAAATAGGACAATTTCTCCCAAGAGAGACCAAGAAAGATAGACAGAGAGAGAGAGCGAGAGCGCCCAAGAGAGAGAGAGGCGCAGAGGGAGAAAGACCAAGAGGGAGAGAGAGAGAGAGGCAGAGAGAGAGAGCGCCGCAGAGGGAGAAAGACCGAGAGAGAGAGAGCGAGAGAGCGCCAGAGAGAGAGAGAGAAATGACGTCAACATATGTGCCAACAGTTCCCAACGGGTGTCGCTAAAGGCCACGTAAATGTAACAAGTAGCGAATTGCTGACATTCAGTAAAAAGTAGAAATTCTCACCTCAAATTTACTCAAGTAAAAGTAGAAAATAACTTGTGAAAAATGTACTCCAAAAGTAAAAAAGGAGACAAACAAATTGTAACGGAGTAAATGTAATGCGTTACAGCCCATCTCTGCATATTACCATGGTTGAATCAATAATAGAAGACGTTCAAATGGACAATGTTAAATATCGCTCTCCACCAAAACGCCTGCCGCTGCTCCAGGTACGAGCACCTAGCCTCGCTGCTGACCAAGGTGATGGAGGAGCGTCCGGCGAACGCGGTGGAGGTGGTGGAGGACGTGAGCTACCGGATCAAGAGAGAGATCATGGCTGACTTGGAGGGCACCACGCCGACGCTCAGCGCCACCTACGACCCCGACATGCTACTGGTGAAGAGCCAGCAGCAGCTCTTCATGCACGTGGACGACGTGGAGCAGGACGGAGAGCTGGTGTGTCTTGGTTCAAGTCCCCGAAACACCCAGCATCGGGAGCCTTTTCAGCAGGGCTTCGAACTGATTCAAGGAACGAAAACCAAAAACGAACGGAAATTTACTGAATTTTATGAGGAGCGGAAACGAAAAAATATTTCTTCAACTGTTCCGGAACAGAAACGGAACATTATGAAATCCACAAAGCCAGTTAAAAACGTTTTTTTTTCTGTTCTCTATATATTTTAACATATCCTATATCTAGGAAACGTCCATTCACTGTCAGTTATCAAGCCCCATGTATCTGGGGCTCCATCTTGTGGACAGACGAGGAAGCAAATGTAATGGCGTTTTAAACCTGGTTTTCACGTTTTAAACCTGGTTTTCACAAATGTTTGCATTCCGAACCGCTTCAGGACCGATATTTTGGTGGCGGAACGGTTCCAAGAACGAGAACGTTAAAGATAGGCCTGGCTGAACTGTTCAGAATGGAATTTGAGAAATAATTTAGTTTTCAAGCCCTGCTGAAACACGCAGCATCGGGAGCCTTTTCAGTATTAATCAGGGATCTGTACCAATATTTTTTCATATCAGTTGGTTCTGAACAGAAACACAATTATCAATAAAATGACGATCCCAAACTGGGCAGAACAAAATATTGTTCCCGGAGCGGTTCATTTCGTTCCAGTCAGCCATGTTTCAATTCAACTTGACGTTTGTCGTGGGCGTGGCTGGGAAGGGAATGTGCACGGCAGCAGAGGCGGAGCAGCGGACACACCGCGCCGTGTTTCAATGAAAAGGAATTAAATAAAGCCGGCATTAACAGGTTACCTTTTTTTTTTAATAAGTGTTCCTGTTTCAGAAAAAAATAACGCTTCCGGTTTCGTTTCTGTTCCCTGGAAATTACAAAAAGTTCCCGGTTTTCGTTCCTTGAATTGGTTTAAAGCCTGATAAGCCCGACTTATTATATCCATGAATTGACTTATCAATCACAACAGGAATACTTGTAACTCATAACAGAATGGTGAAACTAATTCACTCCATAGCCTGCATAGAAGACGTGTGTGCGCGTGTACGAGCTTGCGTGCCAGTGTATGCGCGTAAGCACGTCCGTGCGTGCACGCACGAGACGACCGCAAATGGGAGAGGGAGAGGAAGAAAGTGCAGTCTTGCGATAGAGCAGTGTGGGCGTCATACACGCGCACACAAGTTCACACCCACGCACACTGCTCTATCGCTCTCATGTGTTCAAACTAGGACTGCACTTCTTCCTCTCCTCCCATTTGTGGTCGTCTCGTGCGTGCACGTGCTCATGCGTATACACAATATACACATGCACACAAGCTCGCACACACACACATACATGCACACAAGCTCGCGCACGCACACACACACACGCGCCCACACACACACACACACACACACCTCTGCTATGTAGGCAGGCTATGAAACGCGTCAAAACACGTCAATGGGAACGAGGGCTCTTGAGGAAAACACGAGTTAAAGGTTGAGTCCATCATAAAGGCAGACTCTTTACGTCTCTACTCCTCGATGTCGGCTCACAGATTGAAAGTCCACTGCCCAACGTGAACGAGATCTGCTACTACTTGGAGCAGATCGGCGTCGGGCTCGGCCGAGAGGAGATGCAGAGGATATTCCTGGCACTCAGGTTGGTTCGGATTATTAGTTCCACGGTTAGAACAGGGCTTGAAAACGAAATTATTTTTAAAACGTTCCGTTCTGAACGGTTCAGGCAGGTCTATATTTAACGTTTTTGTTCTCGGAACCGTTCCGCCACCAAAATATTGGTCCTGAACCGGTTCGGAACGCAAGAGTTTTGTTCGTTCTTAAAGTTCCTTATATTGTGCAATGTTAATTTTAGATATAGTTGATACAAAATATATTTGGTGCACGTTCAAACTTAAGTGCAACTGTATTAACGTGAAACCGGCTTTAAAACACCATTACGTTCGCTTCCTCGTCTGTCCACAAGATGGAGCCCCAGATGCATGGGGCTTAATGACTGACAGTGAAATTTGGATGGATGCACAACCAGAAATAGTTTCCCAGACATAGGAAATGTTCAAATATATATAGAGAAACGTTTTTAACCGTTCTTGTGGATTTCATAATGTTGCGTTTCTGTTCCGGAACAGTTGTTTCGTTGCAGTTTCCGCTCCTCATAAAATTCCGTAAAATTCTGTTCTTTTTCGGTTTTCGTTCCTTGAACCGGTTCGGAGCCCTGCATTTTCTACGGAAGTTTAATTTCATTTTGTTTATATTTGTTTTTATCTCTGTTTTCTCTGACTATAGTCACCATCATGCAGGTTGAAGCAATGTTCAATACTGATCCAACTCAACATTGACCTGAACGGATGGTATGTTGACCATGTAAACACATGACTTGTTTATGCAGAGTGGACTTCTGACCTTCTAGGTTTTCACAAGAAGTAGGTTGGATACTAATGGACGTCACATAATCAGATTACCAAAAAGAGTAACTCTAGTCCCTTATAAGCAGGGATTTCAACTGGTTCAAGCTATGTTATACTGTGTGGTAACAGGGTTATGTTACTGTGTGGTAACAGGGTTATATTACTGTGTGGTAACAGCACTATGTTATACTGTGTGGTAACAGGGTTATGTTACTGTGTGGTAACAGGGTTATATTACTGTGTGGTAACAGCACTATGTTATACTGTGTGGTAACAGGGTTATATTACTGTGTGGTAACAGCACTATGTTATACTGTGTGGTAACAGGGTTATGTTACTGTGTGGTAACAGGGTTATATTACTGTGTGGTAACAGCACTATGTTATACTGTGTGGTAACAGGGTTATATTACTGTGTGGTAACAGCGCTATGTTATACTGTGTGGTAACAGGGTTATGTTACTGTGGGGTAACAGCACTATGTTATACTGTGTGGTAACAGGGTTATGTTACTGTGGGGTAACAGCGCTATGTTATATTATGTGGTAACAGGGTTATATTACTGTGTGGTAACAGCGCTATGTTATACTGTGTGGTAACAGGGTTATGTTACTGTGGGGTAACAGCGCTATGTTATATTATGTGGTAACAGGGTTATGTTACTGTGGGGTAACAGCGCTATGTTATATTATGTGGTAACAGGGTTATGTTACTGTGTGGTAACAGCGCTATGTTATATTATGTGGTAACAGGGTTATGTTACTGTGTGGTAACAGATTGCCACTCAGTGAAGACCACCTATTTTAATCCAATTCAAAATATAATAATCATGTAAACACTGGAATCTGATTCACAGATTAAACAAATTTCAAGTGAGTTTTTGGGTTTGTGTAAACAGGGCTAATGTTTACATAGCATAGCATGCAGAGGTCAGACACCATAAGACCATGTGGGTAGAAGAAGAGAGATAGAAGGAGAGAGTGGGGGAGAGAGAAAGAGACAACAGATGAAAACACATTCCTGGAGGTTAATGAGCTCCTTAAGGATTAGCATTGTTAGCATCATGGGAGCCATGCTTCAAACAACCATTGGGAGTCATGCCTCCAACATGCATGGGAATGCATGGGGCTATGTAACTAAGGACGAACATGTGTGCATTCTGAGAGGGGAGAATGTGACGGGTGTGTGTGGACCATGGAATTACACACGCAAAGTGAAATACAGCAATGCATCATGGGAAAACCATTATCAATTTAGTAACCCCAGATGAACACTATATCAACTATTTGATGGTTTTGGAGCATTTAGCTGTCGGTTCAATCACTGTGTTTCCAAATTAAAAGTTACAGATCTAAAACAATGGGCTTTAGCAACAGGATATGAAGCCATCATATCCTCAATCATTAAATTTTAAATTATTATGTTATCACAGAATCTTTAGCGTCTTAACCCTCATTGTGATTTTCATGTATGATAATCGTTGAGGCTAAAAAAAACAGCAATATGATTGTGATTAAAATGTGATTAATTGTGCTGCCCAGTAGCTCAGTCGGTTGGGCAGTGCACTGCCATATGCCTTATGCCTTAATGGTGCGGTGAGTCGGTGGTTCGAATCCCACCACCGACGTATTTCCCGCATGTCTACCCCCCATCTTCACCTGTTTCCACTAACCCTAATAAATAAAGCTTGAAAAAAAAACAGCCTGAATGGGCTGGAATTTTTTTTTTTTTAAATTTTTGGATTAATTATTCAGCCCTACATGACGGTGTGACATGTTGAGAAACCAGGGCTTTGAACCAATATTTTTTCCCAAACGTTTCGTTCCGAACAGAAACAGAATTATAACGTTTCCGGTTATGAGTTCAACCAATAAATTAACGTTCCTGAACCGGTTAGAACAAAACAATATTGTTCCCGGAACGGTTAATTTCGTTCCTGTCAGCTGTTCAATGCTATGTAATATTTGTTGCGGCGAACCCACAGCGACTCGCTACAGAGGCCCGCTGGTAGCGCTCTACAGCCGAGGTCTCGTTGCGTGTCGGGGCGAACCCACAACAACACGCTGCAGAGAGTCCTGCAACGATTCCTACTTCACTGCTGCATCGTAGATTTTATAAATACTCTTGTTTTATTTCTGAAGTTATCCCCAAG
>OMKY01209411.1:3585-15810 GCA_900302395.1 Bregmaceros cantori | reverse complement strand
GTTAGATACATTTTAAGGGTTGGGGTGAGGGTTAGTTTGAGGTGTAGAGTTACTGTGTACTATACAGTAGTTAATTACAGCTAAGCATACATTATAGAAATATATGTTGAGTGGTACATAACATTTGCCAAATATAGATAAAGAATTTGTATAAATTTGTATTAATATAGAATACAGTTATAGACGTGTATAAATATGTGTGTATGGGAGTATAATTATATATATTATAAATTAATGAAAGTATGTAGTTACATTCAAATGCTGCTTATGCTAGACAAGGGGTGGGAGTAATAAGGATTACTTCTTCTCACTCCTTTTCGAATATTTAGCTCATCATCATTTTCATCATCATTTTTATTTTCAGATTGTATTATTGTGTTTCATTATTTGTAATTAATTTCATTTGTTTCATAAACTTCATTCATTCATTCATTCACTGTGAGGATTAGGCATTAGACGACACAGACAACAACACTGTGCAACAGAATCATGATGCGATAAAACCACATCATGCCATAAATGACAAATCGGACCACAAAGAAATACAATAACTCTGCAGACCGACAACAATGGCTGTGTCCGAAATACTCCCTACCCCCCATATAGTGCACTCACTTATAGTGCACTCAACAGCAATGGCCGAGATTTCGGACACTAGAGTTGGCGCCGTCAAAATTATTATAAAATATAATTATAAAAAATATAATTATAAAATTCAACAATCATCACAAAAAGTCAAAAGTACTTACATTTATAACTATTTGCCGTGGTCGGTCGCTATTTACTCCCGCCGCGGCATTTTTTAAAAAAGTTTAGGTCATTTTTAAAACGTCTCGCAATGCATTATGGGTTATATTGCTCTGTCTAGGGTACATCCGATGCTCACTACATTTCGCGGTGCATTGTGGGATACTTTTACTTCACTATCTAGGATACATGGAGAATTTGGACACCCCTACAAAATGGCGTGCACCCCATATAGTGCACTATATGGGGGTTAGGGAGCGGTTTCGGACACAGCCACTCATTCTTGAGCTGTCAGGAAAGGTACGGTTTCCTGAATGCATTGTTGCATATAGACTTTCCCCATCCCAAACTCATTTATGTCATCGTCATCACATTGACAAATGTTAAATTGCCTTTAGCTCACTAATTGGAAATGTTCTCATTCTCTCTCGTCCTTCGTCAAAGGAGTTTCTGCATTGTTCATTTTTGCATTATGATGGTGGCTTTGGTCATAATTTGGCACTATACAAGAGTTCACAGTCCACAAAAAAAATTAAAGATAAAATGACGTCATCTGAGCTTTACTCGGTGCCTAAACCCTTTTGTACTGTGTGAATTGATAATGTGATAATAAGACGAATGTAATTATAAATAATAGGAAGAAGATATTTTATACTTTTCTTTACTCTTACAGCGGAACTTTTTTTTTCTCTATTAAAACTGTCTTTTAACGTGTCTTTTCTGTCTCCTATCAGTGTCACGCTGAGGACGGGAGAATACGGCGAGTCTAATTTGGAGATCGGCGCACCAAAGGACACACCATCTGGCACCGACTCCACCATCACTATCGACGTCAGATCCACTACTACCGCCGAGTCCAACTACGGTGTCCTTAGGCTGTCTGTAGTCACGGAGGTAGCAACATTAAGTAACTAATTATAATAATACATTTTATTTGGTAGCGCCTTGCAAGATACTCAAAGACACTTTACACATAAGAGCAAGGAAACAGTAGAAAGTACAAAATGTCCTGTCCTGTCCTGAGGAGGTGAGTTTTGAGGGAGGATTTAAACTGGGGAAGGGAGTCAAGAGTTCCAGAGTTTGGGAGCAGATCAGCTGAAAGCTCTGCTCTGTAGTACCACTTTAAAAAACGTGTTTTCTATCTAATGTAATGTATTATGTAAAAAGATAGTTAAAATTCAAGCCAGTAGAATTGAATTATTCACAGCATGTGCCATCATCTGAACAATTAAAATATAAAAGCCACAATTAATTTAGTCAGGGCATTCAACTAACATTTCGTTTTCAAAATCTTTTTTTTTTTACATTACATCATGATATTGAATCGCCTACCTAATAATCTCAATGGCATCAGCAGACAAATATAGCCTGGTGAGCCAGAACCAACGCATTGTCGATCGGGGTAGCCGCCGGTACGGAATCAATCGACCAATCAGCGCGGACGTGGGGGGAGTTTGTATAGGCTACGTAAGACATGGGCGGAGTTTGTACGGGCTACACGAGACGTGGGCGGGGTTTGGTTGTCACGCCTCCACGCCGATTGTCCCACCTA
The DNA here is from genome assembly GCA_900302395.1 of Bregmaceros cantori. NCBI lineage: Eukaryota > Metazoa > Chordata > Actinopteri > Gadiformes > Bregmacerotidae > Bregmaceros > Bregmaceros cantori. The sequence goes on along the minus strand of OMKY01209411.1, from coordinate 13,511 downwards.
CTGCGCTGTGACTGGATAACACTATTTTGATTGACACATTTTTTTTTCTATATGCGATGCGTGGACGATGCGTTTGGTACTGGCTCGCCAGGCTAAGACAAATACAGTCTAATATGAAGATTGCGAAAAAGACTGTGATTCTGGGTACATGTCCTTTGTGTGCACCCCGTTCCCTCAGATCACAGACTACACACCACCCCAGTGGGACAACGTGCAGGTGGCAGCTGAGGATTGCCCCAAGGATGTTGCCCAGTGTGCCCTTGCCTCATGGAGCCTGTCGGCCAACCTGACGGACGGAGTGAACGGCACAGGGTTGGAGAGTCTGACCGTCCGTGTCGGGAGTGGGAACATCACCAACACGCCACTGAGTGGCGAAGAGGTCGTGGTGACTTATAACGCCTCGTGCTGCGCTCCTAAGGTGGAGCTGGTAGCCGTCGATAAAGTGGGCAATGTAGGCACACAGAGTTACGTATTCGGTGCCGGACCCCCCAGTATAGACCTAGCACGTTCACTGTTGTGGCTGTGTCTCCTAATAAGCACACTGCTGGCCAGAACGTAGCCGAGTTTACTGAGGACCGTATATGGCAACTAGGGATGCACAATATTTTCACACCCTCACCTCTGATATTATCAGCCAATAATTTCAAGATCCGAATTCGTTTTTGAAACACAATTTACTAGAGCGGGACTTGAGTGTAGCAGAGGCGTAACCAAGGCACTAGTGCAGTACAGTGGAATTCTGAAAACATTTTTTTTCTTTGAGTCAATCATGTTTTATCGATCTGGGGTGTTGTTCTTTACCTTACCAGAAGCACTGGAAATGTGTTGTTGAGGGTTGAAGCTAACTGAGATTCTGTTCTTTACCTCAACAGATGCACTAGAAATGTGTTGTAGCTGAAGTGAGCTGCTGCTGTTTATCACTATGTGTGTGTTGTTGTTTCAGATGTTGCTTGTTGCAAACAAGAAAGCACCATTGTTGCATAGAATTGAAGCCCTTTTAATGGGGGGTATACTACTTTAAATAGTCCGGCATCTGTTCCAGCCAACAATGTGGCCCTCTGAGCAAAGTAGTTGAATAGCCCTGCACTACTGTGTCAAGTCCAAGTCCCATGGCCCCAAGTCTAATTAAAGTCCAAGTCACTCCAAGTGATGGTCAAATCAAGTCCAAGTACCTCTACTCAAGTTGAAGTTGCCATGGAAACGTGACAAAGTACCGTATGTTTCCACTTATTTATCACATAGGTCATTTAAAAATGTTTTCTATAGCCCAATTCGCACTGCACTTTTATTACCTTTGGACCCCTGGTAATTCAGAATGTTTGCGGAGGACATCTGAGTTTCATTTGACGTGCAAATGTGCGATGTCTGTGATTTGCAAAGTAATAATTCCACTGTGAGTTACCTACTGTGATTCGTTGAAACACCACAATGGTTTGAATTCAGAATTTATTTAACTTTGTTAATACTCACACACGTGTCTGTGTATGTGTGTATACATTTAGGGAAGCGAAAATACGGCACATGTGTCATAATGTCTTTTAAATTGAGCAAAAGACAGGCTTTTACTAATCCCGTCAGAACGCACGACAAAATAACACAGACGTCAGGAAGTGCCGTATTTTCGCTTCGTATACACACATATACAGACATGTGTGTGGGTATTAACAAAGTTAAACAAATTCTGAATTCAAACCATTGTGGTGTTTCGCCGAATCACAGTAGGTAACTCGCAGTGGAATTATTACTTTGCAAATCACAGACATCGCACATTCGATGTCAAATGAAACTCAGACGTCCTCCGCACTTATTACGAATTACCAGAGGTCCATAGGTAATAAAAGTCCAGTGCAAATTGGGCTATAAGTTACATATTTTATTTGCATTTGTTGCTTTGTATATTAAGAAAAGACAAGTTGCAGGCTGAGTGACACCATGCGAGTGGTGGGGGCAGTGGTGCCCCAACGGTCTGCCAGACTACAGGATAGATATACGATATTGATACGATATGATCTTATTATTCGTCAGAGAATGCTGAAAATTGTTTTGCAACCCAGCAGCTGTTGTGTGTGACAAAGAAAACATAGAAATACTGAGCAGTGTTGCCACAGTTACTTCAAAAAAGTAACTATGTTAGATTACTCGTTTTTTTTTTCTTTTAAAAGTAACGAAGTTATATTACTTTGGTTACTTTTCGTTACTTTCAATTATATTCACTCAAACCTTCTCGAAAAAATAACAACTAGCTTTACCAGTACAATAGACACAATAGACACAAATTATAACTCACTGAATGTGAGTTATAATTTACACACTGTACACACTAAACAGATGCGTGAACCTCTGACATTTAAATGTTTGTGACACTTGTTATGTTATGTTAAGTTTTTCGTTCAAATTGCAAGTGGTATTTCTGAAGAAGGACAGTATTTTCTTTCCTAGACAAAGTTGGCAACATACCTCAATAATATTATTGTTTTGGGATAAATAATTAAAATAATGCCTTTATTTCCACGCGGACAATGCGTTTTTTTCACATTCAATGATTCATTTACATCGCCTTGCGTCTGTGTACCGTGTGTGGGATTGGCGTTAGATCGAATACCTCTTCCGTTTGATGAACCCGGCGAATCCTGTCAGCAGAGCGAGTGACGGCGGCGCTCCCAGATAGCAGCGCTCCTACTCTGTGGCCGGCGCGGGATTTAAAGCGTCTTTCCGCGCATCCTTGTTGCATCATTTTTTAATATATACTCAATATATACTAATATAAACTCTCGGTACATAAACTCTCTGTCAAAGTTCTGACAACTTCCGAAACACTGCGTGTGGATGATGTGACGTCACAGCAGAGGTTGGTTGTACTACACAGGCCGTGGCGTTACGTAGCACAATTGGCTAACCCAAGCGGGCCTCGGAGTCATCACGTGTTCATCTGGACCAATGGCGTGGCGGAATCCACTCGGATAATCCCAGGTGGAAAAGCTATGGAATAAAATATTATACCGTGCGTCGTTTCACTATAATGTGGACGCTGGATTTTCTTTGAGCTAACGCAGGAAGCAACGCGGGGTACACGGGTAAGTAACTTTAATCTAATTACTTTATTATGAGCAGTAGCGCGTTAGATTACTCGTTACTTGAAACGTTACAAAAATGTGAGTAACACACTACTCTGTAACGCACTAGTGACAACACTGCTGGCGAGCCAGAATCAACCCATAGTACATGCATCACATTGCATTGGGTCTGGGAAAATCCAAGTCGCCATTGGTACGAAATCAATCGACCAATCAGCGCGGACATGGGGGGAGTTTGTACGGGCTATGCGGTAGAGTTTGGTTGTCACGCCTCCACGCTGCTTGTCCCACCTACTGAGCTGTGACTGGATAACACGATTTGATTGACACATATTTTTCATATGTTTTATGACCCTAGTTTTACCAGACCCAATGCAAGCGTCTAGCGTTGTGCGATGTGTGGACGATGTATACATCAAACAAAAACATACATCAACACTGTCATGACAAATTGAAAACAGACATGTACCTGTACATACATAAAGACAGAACATTTTTCATCACAACCCTTATCTTTTGTTTAACAACAGGGTTGATTGGTAAACAAATAGTCTAAACTTCTTAAAAGGTCATACTTCATACTTCATACTTGTCTTTCTGACGGCAGAAGCCTGTATCCTCTATGTAGTATGTATTATATAAGTGACGGTGAAGGAAGTCTTATTAATATTTAGACTAATAAGCCGGTCACATGGAAAAATACACCACACAGCAGCCTACTTCGGGTTTTTTTTAAATGGGTTGCGTCACGCTCGATTCTGGTGACCAATCACCAGTTCACAGTATTTTGGCTCCTCCCATACAGTAATGTCCTGTTTCCGCTATCAATATGTTGTGGTGTGCGGCTGATTTGATTTTGCTACAGCAGTCACAGTTTCGTCACACATACATACATGAACAGTGACATTCTTGCTCCGCATTTAACCCATCCCTGAGGAGCGGTGGGCAGCCAAGTGCCAACTACAGATTGTGAGCCAGTGCCTTGGCCAGGGGCACTGAATAGAGCAGATTAACTAGAACATGTTTTGGTGGTGGGGGGAAACTGGAGCGCCTGGAGGAAACCCACGCAGACAGCTTGTCAACTCCACACAGAAAGGACCTATCCTGGCTGGGATTCGAACCCGGGACCCTCTAGCTGTGAGGCAGCAATGCTAACCACTGCGCCACCGTGCCGCCCCTAAATTGTACCGTGCAGGACCCCATCGTGGACATTTAAAAGTGTCAAAGATACAGCCTTGCCAGTGTGACGGGTGGGATGTTTTACTGCTACCAAGTCCCTTTCATGGTCTCTCTGGTTCATATTCCTGTTATGACGGATCTAAAGGTTCAGCATTGAGAAATATGGAATGTGCAAGGTCTCCATTACCAGAATGACAAACGTTCTGTTGGTATTGCAGATGATATTTTGTTGTATGTTTTCAGCATTTAAATTCTGTATTAACACAGGTGTGACATTCTAAAATGTCAGCGCAAAAAACATTCAGTATTTCTTTTAAATGTTTTGTTTGTATGAATCCAGAAAGCTGTGGACCAATCATAAAATCAAGGTTGCTTCAGCTTGGGAAAAAAAAAAGAAAAAAAACACACACACACACACATCAATTGAAAACACATAACTTTCCAGAGTTAAAGACATAGAAAACTGTACATCCTGGACCTCCTGTAAAAACACCACAGGCAGATAACCATCAGTAATTCCAAATAACTATTCTGCTAGGTTTGTGAAACATAAAATATGCCTTTTTGTCAAGTGTAAAACTTTAATTTTGAAAAACATTTTATAACCACTTCATTGAGTAGCTCTGTGCCATTAGTACTAGGGACAGTGTTGTACCCGAACGTGTTCAAAGAACGATAGTTCATGAACTCCTTCATATTTCAGGCCAACGTGAACGAGACGTTCATTTTTCTTGATGAACGTATAATTGTGAATGCACTCTTTTCTGACGTTATTGAACTGAGCTGTATGTTCATATCAGATTTCAAAAGCCTTCAGAGCGAAAACACAGCAATAAAGAAAAATAACACATTCCTCCTTCCGCATTCCTCCATATCTAACCCAGCCCCTAATCTAACCCAACATTAAAACCGCTAAATATCGCCTTATGTTCTGCTTGTGCACCGTCAATAATGTAGACATATTATAGCTGAGAGCAATGTAAGAAAAAATAACGAAAAAATAACGATGAACGAACAAATTCATTTTACAAGAACTGAACTGAAATTTGAACAAGTTCATGTTAAATGTGAACATGCCCAACACTGACTAGGGATGTCAATGGTTAGCCAATAAGTGCACGTTTAAGTGAACGATACAATTTTCCAGTCTAATCTGAAAGTCACTTCTGGTGCTATTTATTTTGCCATGTCTTTGACTATCTTTCAACAGGTCTATTCGGCGGGAGCACACAACCTACTGCGTTATTTTCAAATGATGGTGGTAACTTCCGGTGTGCTATTCCACACAGCATCCGAGGTGCCACGAGTTCTACTTCCCTCATCTGCCTTTCTGCAATGCCTACCGATATCTTCAACCCAGTTTCCGACTACTTCCTGTCAATAAAACGGAAAAACGCTGCTCATGCCGGAAGAAATAACATTTTAAAAAATAATAGTATTGTGTGAAATGTCTGATCCCTCCCAATAAATTGCATCCTAAACTGTCCCCAACCATCCACCCCCTACCCCACCAAAAAATATATCACACACACAGTAAACACACCACAGTCGTTGTGGGCTGTTTTGGTTATTGCGCAGTAAATATGATTGTATGTTTGGTCTAAACTTGTTTTCTAAGGCCAATGTCACTTCTGTTTCCACCAGGCCCGCCGTGCAGGGCGAGCAGTCATAAACCTTTTTTCCCTAAGTAACCGCGTTAAAAAGAACACCTGTAACTTGACACACACACCTCGCTACTGAAATGCTATGGGCACGCTTTATGGCCCTGGGGAATGGGGGACACATGGCTAAATAGATGGCTCCCTTCATTTTCTCTCTTCTCTCTCCCTCCCTCAAGAGGTGGAGATTTAAAACATTGGCATAGTCAGTGGCTGTGTCCAAAATCGCTCCCTATCCCTCATGTAGTGCACTATATGGGGCGCACGCCATTTTGTAGGGGTGTCCGAATTCTCCATGTACCCTATATAGTGCACTGAAAGTATCCTACAATGAACCGCAAAAAGTAGTGAGCATCGGATGTACCCTAGACAAAGCAATATAACCCATAACGCATTGCGAGACGTTTTAAAAATGACCTGAACTTCAAAAAAATGGCACGGCGGGAGTAAATAGTGACCGACCGCGGAAAATAGTTATAAATGTAACGTTTTTGAGATGATTGTTGAATTTTATAATTATATTTTTTATCATTATATTTTAGAATAATTTTCAATGGTGACAACTCTGGTGTCCAAAATTTCGGCCGTTGCTGTTGAGTGCACTATAAGTGAGTGCACCATATGGGGGGTAGGGAGTAGGGGATAGGGAGCGATTTCGAACACAGCCAAAGTAGTACCCGAACTTGTTCAAAGAACGATAGTTCATGAATTCCTTCATATTTTAGGCAAACGTGAACGAGATGTTTAATTATGATTGATGAAGGTATAATTGTGAATGCTTTCTTTTTTTGAGGTTAATGAACGGAGTTAAAAATTTAGTTCAGATTTAGATCATATCAGATTTCGAAAGCCTTTCGAACAACACGGTAGCAAAATTCCAAACTGCACCATTTCTATGCACCTCTGAGAATCTAATGTAGCCGCTGATCTAATATAGCGTTAAAACAGTTAAATATTGTCCTTTGTTCTGCTTGTAAACTGTCAATAATGTTGACAAATTATAGCTGGCAGCAATGTAAAGAAAAGAACGAAAAAAGAACAAAACATTTTGGGTAGCCACCTGTTCCTAGTTCAAAATGATGACCTATGAACGATGAATGAACAAATTAATTTTACAAGGACTGAACTGGAATTTGAACAAGTTCATGTTGAAAGTGAACTTGCCCAGCACTGGGCATAGTAATGAACATCATACATTGCCAAGGCATACATATAAAAACCATATATACACATATATAAAAAATTATCACAAACAAATGAAAATAACAATGTAAAGCCAATTTACATACCAATGTTTACATTGTAGTAGGTCTCTAATGTACAACATTTCTATCATCCGTTCATTAACTTCACTCAGCTATTTAGTTCAGTGTTCCTACAGCTTAAGACTTTCTAAATGCCATTGGAAATGAAATACATACATGTGCCCTCTCACGAACAGTCGGGTGAAATATAGTAATTTTGCTAAGCCTGTAATGTACAACCATCTCTCATGTTTTATGTCTCATGTTCTGATGGCTTTGTACTCTGTTCTAAAATACATTCATTCATTCATTCAAATTGAAAACCAAACCAAAATTGAAAAATGAATTTTATCCAAATATTTATTTATTTTTATGTCATTTTTTCCGCGACACATTCGAACCATTTTGAGCCTTATTTAGGATTGGCTGGAAAGGATTGTAGAAGTGAGAGGAGACTTCAGCAACAAAGTTGTCGGTGAGGGGAAGTGAACTCACCACTCTCTCTTCTGGGAACCAACGATGCGTTGGTTCCCAGAACCAACGCATCGCTAGACACTTGCGTTTGGTCTGGTAAAACCAGGGTCAGAAAACGTTTTAAAAAAACGTGTCAATCAAATCGCGTTATCCAGTCACAGCACAGTAGGTGGGACAAGTGGCGTGGAGGCGTGACAACCAAACTCCGCCCACGTCTCGCGTAGCCCGTACAACCTCCGCCCTACGTTCGCGCTGATTGGTCGATTCATTTCGTACCGACGGCGACCCTGATTTTCCCAGAACCAATGCAAACATCTAGCGATGTGCGGACGATGCGTTGGTTCTGGCTTGCCAGGCTACTAGCTCTCGACACTGAAGCCATCTTGGTAGTTTGGTAGGATAGTGCAGTGGGGTGTTTGCGGTCATGGGCATCTGCGTATGTGTGTGCGTGTCTGCGTTGCGTTTGAGGATTGTGTCAAGGTTGGTATGTAGGGATGTCTGTTGTGTGCGTTGTGCAACGTGTCTGCACGTGTGCACACACGTACACGTCTGTGCGAGTGTGTCTGTTTGCACATGAACACATTTGTGTGTGATGTTTGCGTGGGAGTGTGTGCACTGTGGCCTAGGTATGTGAGTTTGTGTGTGTGTGTGTGTGTGTGTGCGTTGTTTGCGTGGGTCTTTCTGCACTGTGGCATGAGTTTGTGTCTGGGTGCGTGCCGTTTGCGTGGGTGTGTGTGTGCACTGTGGCCTATGTATGTGTGTGTACGTTGTTTGCATGGGTGTGTGTGTACTGTGGCACGAGTTTGTGTGTATGTGTGTATGACCATTGTTTGCGTGGGTGTTTGTACTGTGGCATGACTTCGTGTGTGTGTCTGTGTGTGTGTGTTCATTGTGGCGTGTGTGTGTGTGCATTGTGGCGTGTGTGTGTGTGCATTGTGGCATGTGTGTATGTGTGTGTGTGTGTGTGTGCGCATTGTGGCGTGTGCATGTGTGTGTGTGGGAGGGCATTTGCGTGCATGTGTGTCGAAGGGGGAGGGCTCTTCATGTTTTAGTCATTGCTGAGCTGGGACTGGGAGGCACATTCAGTCCGGCAGAGTCTGGCTACCCTGAAGTCCCCCCACCCCTCACTATACACTTTTACACAGACACACACACACACACACACACGCACACACACAGACACACACACACAAGTGTGTGCGTGCACACACACAGATGCACCCACGTGCACACACGCCCAAGCACGTAGATACACACACACTCGTACACTGTGATTTACTGCGCATTGGGCCATCTGCAAAGGGCTTCTGCACCTCTACATTCTATAGCTCTCTCTCTCACCCTCTCTCTCTCTCTCTCTCTCACTCCCCTCCCCCGTCTCTCAACTTGTCGTTCTCTCATCTCTCTCTCTCCCTCTCCCACCTCACGTTCTCTCTCTCTCTCCCTCTCTCTCCCCCTCTCTCTTTTCTATCTCTCTCTCGTTCCCCCTCTCTCTCACACTCATAACACTCCCACTCTATATCTCCTCCCATCCTTCTCTCCCTCTCCATCTTTGTCTTTTACCTCCCATTCAGGTCTCTCTCTCTCTCTCTCTCACACACACTCCCTCTCCCTCCATCTCTCTCCCGCTCTCTCTTCTTACACACCCCTTTCTAATCTAATACGTACAAATGAAGTCAGTAAATCTACTGTCATTTTGATGCATCACAGGATACTTCAAAATATGTGTTTTGCTGATTTTGTATATCAATATTTTAAAATTGTATTCATTTATATAATAATAGTATCATTAATATAAATAATATAAATTATATAAAATAATGTAATAATAATAATGATATCTTGGATCGAGCACTTTATGAGTACTGGAAGGCGCTTTACATTCAAACCACAACCAATTGACAGCAATTGAATTGTCCAAGGGCACTTTGACATGTAGAATGGCAGAGACGGAGTTCGAACCACCAACCTTCCGGTCTTGGATCCTCCGGTCGTTGTGACGGCAGCTCCACCAACTGAGCCACAGCCAGCGCCTGATTGTGCACGTGTCCCAATTGTCAGTGCGAGCCTGTGTTTGTGCACGTCTGTCTGGCCTTTTCTGTTAGTGTGTCTGTCAAGCCTGTGCTCTCACAGCCATAAATGCTTTGGAAGGTTTCACAGCGACTGAGTCACCTTGTAGGTATCCAAGGTGCAACCACTTCCTGCCCTCCAACCCAAACACCCTTAACGTAATAAGTAATCCTTCTTAAAACTAGTACTTTATTATTACTACTTTATCTATACTTAAGACTACTTCA
>OMKY01209400.1:23952-36576 GCA_900302395.1 Bregmaceros cantori | reverse complement strand
GTGTGTCTGCGTGCGTAATGCACTGTTTTGTGTGCGCCTGGAGCGCTCCGCTCCCCTTTACGTGTATGTGTGTGTGTGTTTGTGCGTGACACAGACATGCACACACACGCACGCGCGCGCGCACCAAAGCTGCGTGCACGAGGCCGCTTCGGTAAAAACTTTGGAATATATTACTTCGCCATTCATGCGCATGGATGTTTCTCCATTGAACCACTGGGGAGACATCCGACATCCGGTGCACGCACGCACACACACGCGCGCGCGCACACACACACACACACAAAAGCACAGCAACAAGCGAACACACGCAGACAGACAGACACACACACACAAACGCACACGCTCACCTCTGCGCTGCTTCGTAGCCACGTGCTATTGTTGACAACTGCATGGGGGCGGGCTGCATGAAGTGTGTGTTATCGCGTTATGTATGTTCACGCGCGAATACCAATGCACCGCACACAGGAGTTTTGTTGACAATGGAAACAGCAATCTTCCAACCGGACCGTATACGGACCGTATACGCACTGACCGTGTACGGACCGTATACGGACCTCTCTATAGTGGAAACCTAGGGTAAGTCTTCTCTGACAGCTCTGATGAATTTAAGCTTCCCTGAGCGATATATATACAAGCTACCTGACCCAACCTATCCTAACACTCCATGTGTCATTTATTATATCCCTGAAACACGGTTAGTAGGGGATGAAATGGTTTTGAATGAATGACTGAATGAATGAATGAGGTTTATTTAGAATATTAACACACACACAAAATAAAAGTAAATTAAATGAATTACAATAATGAAACACAATAATACAATCTGAAATAAAGATGATGATGGTGAACTTAATATTCGAAAAGGAATGAGGAGTTTTGCGTGCAGTCTTTTGTGTTAATGCGATACCTTTTGAATGGATGGATGGATTTGCCCCAGATTCAGCGTGTTAATGCTCTAGGGTAGGTTCATCAACTGATCACTGAACACTTTCAAGATGGCTGAATTTTTGTGTGGTCCATAACTTCTGACCACGTGAATGGAATCTTTTTGCGATATTGTTTTGCGTCTGGCTGCTGCCGTCTGTTTCCTACAGAAATCATGGCTCTACAATATTTCCTGGGGTTATTGATGCTTCTATCACGTTTCCGGGATATACCTTCAGCAGACGGCGACGACTGCATAGGCCTAGTTTACATATATTATCAATAGGGATGCATCGTGGGAGGGGGGGGGGCGACGTTTTTTTTTATCTTCTTGACTATCTAAGGTTCTGCAATTTGCACAAATATTTTATTTTATAGAAAATAAAAACTTGAAATAGCTATCATGACTGTTTATTTAACTCGAGTATTATTGAAAATTACAATTGTGCATTTATAGTTTGGGTAGTACCATTTTTTTTGCAGTAGGGTGGATTGTCCTAATATGGGCCTTTTTTTCTGACGTGGGACAATCAGTTGTCTAATGTCTAACGGTGAAATGTAGTGTTGAACAGTTGAACTTAATGTTAGACCATTACCATAGTTTACTTTTACCATAGTGTCACTGACATTCTGGAGCTTAGGTGTCCCGCATTAGGCAGTGGTTCACATTAGGATAATCCGCCCTATCAGGATTCGGTATTGGGACTCGGTATCGGACGATCCGGACCAAAAAAAAACGTGATCGGTGCATCCCCAATTAGCACGTCAAACACTGCTTTCATGCCTGAAGCATTTTTAAGGGATGCAGGACTGTGATTTTTTTTTCCATATTGTGTAGAAAAGATATGTGTTGTCATCAGGGCTCCGAACCGGTTCAAGGAACGAAAACAAAAACTGAAAACGAACAGAATTTTGTGGAAATTTACGAGGAGCGGAAACGGAAATGAAAAAAGATTTCTTCAACTGTTCCGGAAGAGAAACGGAACATTATCTGAATTATTATTTCAGGTTGTGCATCCATCCAACTTTCACTGTCAGTCATCAAGCCGCAAGCATCTGGGGCTCCATATTGTGGACAGACGAGGAAGTGAATGTAATGCCGTTTTAAACCCGGTTTTCACGTTAATACAGTTGAGTTAGAAAGTCGACCAAATATATTTTGTATAAACTATATCTAAACGTAACATTGCACAACATAAGTAACTTTAAGAATGAACGAAATTCTTTCAGGACCAAAATTTTGGTGGAGGAACGGTTCAGAGAACAAAAACGTTAAACCTGGCTTGCCTGAACCGTTCAGAACGGAACGTTGTAAAAAATAATTTAGTTTTCAAGCCTTGGTTGTCATGCAATATTCTTTTACTGCAACAGGACGAGGTTACTGATTGTGCGAACTCAATGACAGTAGACAACAATGGGTGAGAGTGATGAACCTCTGTGTGGTGAAGGCTATGTTAGCGAGCATGTCGTGGTATTGTGAAAGTGTATTACCTTTAGCCTGAATTCCTTAGTGTGCGTGCCAGTGGAATGAACATGAACATGCTCCAGACGTGTTGGCGTTTACGTCACACCAGTACTATGACCTTGTTTCGTTTTTTTATTGTTGTATCATTTTCCATTGCTGAATCCCACAACCTTGGCTCTGGATGCAGCTATGAATATCTTCTGCTCAGAGTCTGTCGTTATATTGAGGTGACTTGAATAGAGCTGCAACTAACGATTATTTTGATAATCGATTAATCGGCCATCTTTTCTGACGATTAATCGATTAATATGTTCATTTTTTTTTCTTTGAAATCGGAACATTTGTATTTTCGGAACAGAGGTATTTTTTGCGCCCCATTCAGAGCTTTATTTCGGGATTGGCTGGAAAATGGGTGAAGAAGGGGAAGGAGACATGCGGCAAAGATGTCGGGGAGGGGTGGCGAACCCACGATTCTGCGTGCCACACATATGGCATGTCTGTGCTTTGCAGTGTACTCACTCTTAACAGACTGAGCTACTGCTCAGTACACACGAAATTGTAATGATTATTAACCTGAAACTTTAATGATATTGCAAACGTTGAACAACATATTCAACACATTTAAGCAGAGGGGTGACCAAACAAGGAAACGATTAATCGCTGTCGATTAATCGATATCAAATTAGTTGCCGATTAATTCAATAATCGATTACCATCGATTAATCAGTTGCAGCTCTAGACTTGAATATAGCTGTGAACCTGCGACACGCAGCAAGCAATGACACTTAGGACACTTGTTGTAAAAAAAAAAAAATGACTCTGCAGAGGGCTGTGCAAAAATCAATTTGAAATCCATATTGGATAATTTTGTTGAAGTTTTTTAAATATGTAAATCGTCAAATTAAATTTTGCCATTTCTAGGATATATTTGTTGTACATCATTGTGCATGTAGTAGCATGTTGTGTTCCTGCATCCTTAACTTCCTGACTTGGTGCTTATTATACACATTGTGTCATCTTTTTATTATTTATTTTCTGAACTTCTTAGTGTAGATCAAGAATTACCACTTTCTGAGTTAATTACAGCAAGTCATTATCTCATCTTATAGTAAAAGGTGCACCCCCAGGTTTTTTTTTCAGGATACGCCACTGCATACCGTTATAATGACATGGGTGCGTCGTAGCATACATCACATAGCATACGTCAAATCCAGTTTGGTGACATGAGGAGTTTGACAATGGTGACGATATCAGGTTTCATACTGGTGTTGGTTTTATGGCGATGAACCGGATCTTGCATCAGATCTTAATGTCTGATCAGATTTGAATGTTTTCTAGGATGACAGCAGTACATCATCGTGTTGTAGTAGCTGATTTAGCATTATGATGTGTCACTGTGGTTTTGTTGGTTGTGTTGTAAATTATAATGAAATGTTTTGATATATTTAGATATAATATAATTTAATAATATTCATGGAATTATATATGTATTTAATTATAATTCTATTAAGCTCATGCCCAGGAATCTATACGTAATACCCAAAAGAATAATGTTTGGAAACTGAACAATGTTTTTCAAGTGATGAAATTCATTATTTTGATGTGGGGGTTTAGGTACGGTGACCTTATTATAAATATAATTAATGCTTCAAAACATTTTATTAAACAAAAAATAGAGGTAGCCTATTCCTCAATGTCTCTTGTGGATAATGTCAAAAATATAAATAATGCCTCAAAAGACCCCTCATACAGCTGTCTGTGGGCTCGCAGATCGCCGGATCCTTTATTTGCTACGGATACACATGCCCCAGGCTCCCAGCTTTGCATACTGTACACTCTGCTTCGATTGTGTCACTAACAGGACAGAAACGGGGTATTTCTTCCTTGTTTCCTAAGTGAAACTTCACTTAGGTTTCAGCATTTTTGCATTCTTTGTGTTGGGGGGCATTACATATGTCGATCAATCAGGACTAGTGAGCAGGGCTCCGAACCGGTTCAAAGAACGGAAACTGAAAACGAACGGAAACGAAAAAAGATTTCTTCAACTGTTCCGGAACAGAAACGGAACGTTATGAAATCCACCAAACCGGTTAAAACGTTTTTTTAGTATATATATTTTAACATATCCTCTGTCTGGGAGACTATTTCCGTCCACTTTTACAGTCAGTCATCAAGCCCCATGCATCTGATGCTCCATCTTGTGGACAGACAAGGAAGTGAACGTAATGGCGTTTTAAACGTTAATACATCTGCACTGAAGTCCACTATATCTAAACTTAAAATTGCACAATATAAGGAACGCTAAGAATGAACTAAATTTTTGTGTTCCGAACCGGTTCAGGACCGATATTTTGGTGGCGGAACAGTTCCGAGGACCTCCGGGCAGGCCGGAGAAGGCTTAAAAAGAGGACTTGTCTGGGGAGAAGAGAAGGTATGGTCAGCCTGGTTTGGGGACATGGTGGCTGTCCACTTGGTCATGAACCTGGTCATGCATGGTCCTAATGTGAAAGGTACACCAACCTGTAGACGGCAAGGCTCTGGGTGTAAACAAACGGGTGGATCATCAGCATCGCATGTAGCGCTCGTGAAGCTAATGAGGTGGTAAAGAGCGTGGGATTGGTCTGGTTCCTCACCACAGAAAGGTGGTCGATGCAGGATGAGATGGAGAGACGTAGAATGACAGAGAGAATAAAGAGAGAGAGGTAGAATGGCGGAGAGAATATAGAGAGAGAGGTAGAATGATGGAGAGAATAAAGAGAGAGGTAGAATGAGGAAGAGAATAAAGAGAGAGAGGTAGAATGACGGAGAGAATAAAGAGACAGGAAGAATGACCGAGAGAATAAAGAGAGAGGTAGAATGACGGAGAGAATAAGAGAGAGAGGTAGAATGATGTAGAGAATAAAGAGAGACGTAGAATGATGGATAGAATCAAGAGAGAGAGTTAGAATGATGTAGAGAGGACGGAGCAGAAACACTTATGGGTGGAGGCACAGAGAGGCACTTGAGGTGAATTGATGTTCTTCTGCCGTAAGTTACTTTTTTCCAACATTGCGCCGTTTTTTCATCTTTATTGGATAGGATTAGTCTGAAACTGGGCTGATCGGAGGTAGACGCCGCAGACAAGCTTTTATTGGTTTAGTGTCATGATTGTTTTATTGTTTTGGTCATGTTGGAGTAACTATTAATCATAGTTTACACTTCAAATAAGACAATGTACTACTTCCTTGGTTTGATAAAGTTAAGTTACTAATAGCTGTCTACCTCTAAGCACTTGGCTGCATACCTGTTAGCACTTCAAAACTAAAATTTGTTAAGGTTGGTGCCTTTTTTTTGTTTTATTTTTCAGACAGAGACAGGTGTGTTTCTCCGGCCAGCCCTATATATTATATATGTATAATGTATAAAAAACATTTAGTGTAAATTTGTAAAGCAAGCCCGCCAGCCAACATCCGTGTTGCATAATCAACGTCCTTGTTTTGTGTAAAGCCTCTTGTGAGCTGAGCTGTTAAAAGGTATCATTACCTCCCTCTGCGCCACACGTGTCCCCGTCCTCCTCCAATCAGGGGGCAGCATGTGACAGACACCCCACCATGAACTCTGGGCTACATGTGAAATTAATATGCAAATGGAATCTTTGGCATGTTTTCCTCAGTCTTTGATGAAAATGACAATTTTCATCACACCATTTTTCATTTTTTATTAAGATAGTGACAGGATTAAATCGGAAACTGGGATGAAGAGTCGGGGGGAGACATTGCAGAAAAGCCAGAGACGGTGAACCCGCGCCGCTGCTCGGCCTGTGGCCTGGGGGACGCGCTCTCTAACCACCCTGCCACCGCGTACCCCCGAAAATGACTATTTTCAAGCTTAGTACTAGATTGAAGAATTATATTGAACAAACCTCCCAGAGATAACAAGTATTTTCCAAAAACAAAAAACTTAAACTCAAGGCTCCGAACAGAATTGTACGGAATTTTATGGGGAGCGGAAACGGAAACAAAAAAAAATTTCTTAAATTGTTCCGGAACAGAAACGGAACATTATGAAGTCCACAAAACCGGTTAAGAATGTTTTTTTTTTTTTTTTCTGTGAAACTATTTCTGGTTGTGCATCCATCCAACTTGCACTCAGTCATCAAGCCCCATGCATCTGGGGCTCCATCTTGTGGACAGACGAGGAAACGAACATAATGGCGTTAATACAGTTACACTGAAGTCCACCAAATATATTTCGTATTAACTATATCTGAACTTAACATTGCACAATATAAGGAACTTTAACAACGAACAGAATTTTTGCGTTCCGAACCGGTTCAGGACCGATTTTCTGGTGGCGGAACGGTTCAGAGAATGAAAACGGAACTTTTTAGAAATAATTTTGTTTTCAAGCCCTGCTTAAAATGCACTGTTCGGGGGTGGGGGGGTGGTTGTCGTTGGCTGATTGAGTATCGTCATTATGACTCATCAAGGGTATGACTGAAAAGACACATTTGCATAATGAATGAAGGTGCCGTACAGAGCAAGCGGCGCCTGCAGACACATCTTTGGCATTGAATGAGTCATTTTTCTGTTAATTGCACTGTTATCTGGGATTAATTTAACCGATACAAAGAGCCCATCTACACAATTCCATTAATGACTTTAATTGAGAACAAAAAATTGAATCTTTGTCATAAATCATTTTGCGAATGTGGTGCATTTAGACAAATTCAGTCCTGTATCAGGAATGAGATTGGGGCGTTACAGAGGGCGTCAAAGGGAGCACGGTAGCGCAGTTTGCTGCCTCACAGCTAGAAGGTCCTGGGTTCGAATACCACCCCGGGCAGGTCCTTTCTGTGTGGAGTTTTCATGTTCTCCCTGTGTGTGCGTGGGTTTCCTTCGGGCACTCCAGTTTCCCCGACCACCAAAAACATGTTCTAGTTAACTTGCTCCATTCAGTGCCCCCTGTGATGGGTTAAATACGGAGGATGAATTTCACTGTACATGCAGGCAGGGCTTGAAAACGAAATAATTTTTATTTTCTGGCAGGCCTATGTTTAACGTTTTCGTTCTCTGAACCGGTCCGCTCTCTCTCTTATATTGTGCGATGTTAAATTTAGATCTAGTTTATACAAAATATATTTGGTGGACTTTGAAACTTCAGTGCAACTGTATTAATGTGAAATTGGGTTTAAAACGCAATTACATTCGCTTCCTCGTCTGTCCACAAGGTACATGGGGCTTGATAACTGACTGAAAGTTGGATGGATGCACAACCAGAAATAGTCTCCCAGACAAAGGATATGTTAAAATATATAGAGAACAGAAAAAAAAAACGTTTTTAACCGGTTTTGTGGATTTCATATTGTTCCGTTTCTGTTCCGGAACAGTTGATGAAATCTTTTCCAGTTTCCGTTTCGGCTCCTCATAAAATTCTGTAAAATTCAGCTCATTTTCGGTTTTCGTTCCTTGAACTGGTTGGGTGCCCTGCATGCATGCTTTTGTGACGAAATAAAGTAATATTAGAAAAGAAAATACAGGTGGGATATCGGCGCACACTTTTGTAAATCACTGCAACGCATGTGCCTCAAAATAACTTGTGTCAAAAACTGTGTGGACACACCAGATGGTATATAATACGGTATATCATATGTTTGTGTACCTAGAGTGACATCACACCTCCCCACATGCCGCGCCAGTCATTACCTCCCTTGATAACCTGCTCTTTAGGCCAGTTATTCTCAGGAAAGGAATGCTGATTGGAGTGGCTAATTACCGCCAAGACTGAGCTCTGTCTTGTGATGGAATAGTGAAGACTGTGTACCGTGTTTCTTTAAGTGTGGGGGTGCTGTAGAGAATGGGGCCTCATATGTTCATACGGTAATTAGTGTTGCACCGATACCATTTTTTTGGTGCCGATACCCGATACCTGGCTCTGCAGTATCGGCCGATGCCGATATGAACCGATACCACTGTTTGAAAAAAAAGTGCTGTCAGTAGTAACTTCTTCCCAAGGGTTGGGAAGAAGTTACTAGTGTTATCCTGGGAATTTTTCCATGCAGTCTATGATTAATAGTAGTGGAGGAAAATTATAAAAAGCAATAACACATTAAGAATTTCATTATTTTAATATTTTATTGTTTGGGTGGTATTGGGGTAGTAACTGAAGAGTTCAGATGCAAAAAACCCTTTCTCCACTTGACCACTTTTTGAGAAAAAGGCCATATTTTTTTCAGGCCATTTTATTTAAGCAGATGAGAAGAGATATTTTACACACTGCGGGGAGCAGTTTTACTTACTTTACTTACATGTTTTCACAAAAACGTTTCATTTACATATTCTAGATTTAGACAAGATTCCTTCAGTTTCTGCCGTACGGTGTCGGAAAAATTGTGATACTGGGCGTAGGTACTCACCGATACCACAAAAAAGGTGCCGATTGCGAGTACGTCCGATACCACAAAAAAGGTGCTGATAGCGAGTACGTCCGATACCGATATCAAATACGGTGCAACGCTAACGGTAATACATGAAGCTCAATGCAAGTCTGAGCCATGATTTCTATGATTTTTGCTAATTAACCCAGAGGATTATTATGTAATAGTGCGGTAAGCCATCATATATACTTATTTATGTATGTAAAAAAAACAAAGACATTTTTCGCATGTTGCCAAACGCGCTAAATCATGACACAACACTGCCTGATCATGGGTGCAACTCATGGAGTAGCAAATCAAATATGGCTTTATTAGCATGGTAATGAGCATCATACATTGCCAAAGCATATATAACAAACATATAATATACAGCAAAATGTCATTAAATGAAAAAATAAAGCCTATATACTTAACAATGTACACACCGTATAGTGTCTCTAATATACGTGTGTACAGCATTTCTATCATCCGTACTGTAACAGAAATACATTCTCTATCATCGAACATGAAGGTTCATCTCTCTCCTGTCCACTGGTTGTGGCAACACTCAAAGTGGACGAAGGGTCTAACGGTCTACAGAGGCAACGCTAAATACGGAGTACGGACTCTACCCGACTTTACCTGTATTCATATAAAGCGGGCCTAAGCGGACCCGGTTTATAAGTTGATACAAAGCACACACAGTCATAACATAAACAGTGCAGTGGAAATAGCTTGAGGTCATTTTGTTGAAGGTGGCTTCTGTTAGGCAGCGCGCATTAGGGGTGGATAGATAAAGACATATGTAATACATTTTAAAATAGTGGTGCCATTCAGTGGTTAAAGTATTTGATTATTATATTTTTATAATATCTTTCGCACAGAATGTAAGAAATGCAACTGACCACTTCAATGGCTGTCCACGGTGCTGAAATTACATGAAGTCAGTTGGCTTTGTTACATTCTGTGCAATACTTGTGCTGTGGATGTGGAGACGCATGTGCCACGGTCTGGTTAACAGGCTAATGTCGCCCTCTAGTCATCATCACCAGCATCACTACTGTAGTCTGACTGACCGTTGAGGCGCCACTGAATACTTAGCAACCAGCTCTCTCTGTCCTTGGCCACTCGCATGGTGTCACTCAGCCTGCAACTTGTACGCTGTTAAATGCCATCTTCCCATTGCCAAATCGTCCTTAGCTTTGCTAGAGCCACTGATCTTTGTGCTATCCTGCTGATTCTTCAGGTTGACTCTTGGTCTGTGACAATGGCTGACGAGGTACTTGAAACTACTGACCGTTTCCAGCTGGTGGCCACTGACTCTGATCTCTCTGCTGATGTCTTTGGCCTCTAGTGGCCAATGTTAGTCAATGATTTATCTTCAATGAACAACGCTGGCGTCTCTCTTCAACTGTTTTTTTTTTTTCTTTATTCCCAAAATGATTACCGACAACAGATGTGAACTGCAAAGCATACCGCAATATGGATTTTATTTTTGATAATATTGTTTTATTTAATAAATCAAAACATTTGAAAATACAATATGGATTATTATGTACTAAGTGTGTGTGTGCGTAATGTCTCACACACACACACACACAGTATGTCCTGTCCTTTAGTTGCATTATGTGTGGGCTGCTGTGACAACTGACCTGGAAGAGTTGCTGAAGGGTATCTGGAAAAGAGAGTTGTTGTGTGTCTGTGTGTGTTGTTGTGTGTGTCTGTGTGTGTCTGACAGTGAATAACAGTGGGCGTGTTATCTCATTCTATCACAACAGAGCATCTCCCAGCCTGTCAACAACAATATGCCTTTGTTGTTTTCACAACGCAGTGCGGCGTGTGGTATGATCACAGACCATTCACTCCGGAGTGAGTTAAGCCTCTCTGTGGTCTCTATACTGTTAATGCTGGGGGCTACACTGCACGATTTGTTGCGATCGTAGAACTTTGTTGCCAGCTATGTGCGATGGCGATCTCTTTATCCAGGCCTAGTCCAGCAACTACCCTCTGCAATGAGGCTACGACGCAAGTCCAGTTGTCCATACGTGGCAAGGGAGTTGGGGTAGAGGAAAGGAATCGGCTGCTGTGTGTGTGTTTGGTTCATGTATCACTTTATGAACATAATGTTCATTGTTTGGCAAACGCCTCCTGTACATCACTTACAGACCTATAACACATTAATTCACTGGTGTAGTTAATCATTATTTTCAAATCATCAACCATCCATTCAAACATTGTAAAATATAATCTGAATGCGATTTGGATGGCATCGAGTTCCGTGACACTGGGTCATCTTTATAAGAGCAATGGGGGTGAAACAAATCGGGATTATCGGAAATGTGAAAGTTTGAAATGCGTTATGTGCGGCTCTGTACCCCCTCGACCAGATTTGGAGCCACGATGAGGGATTTGCTACGATTTCAAATCTTTCGTCTGGGACGCCAAAAATCGCGTAGTGTATCCCCAGTATAAGACTAGCAAAAGGAGGTAGTGTGAATTAGAATCTGTGTTATTTGTCATGTTTGCTTGTACAAGCAATTAAGGCTGAACAATTAATTTCAGATCAAAATCGGATCAATTTTGTAAGAATGATTTTGGAGAAAAAGGAAATCTTCAAATTAGATTTGCTCGTTAACTAACTTTTTCAGTCCCACGCACTTCCACACAGACGCCCAAAAAAAAAAAAAAAACGCTTAATGAAATACATCAACAGACATTTCTAGAACGTAGAATTAAAAATACGTTTGTTGATCAATCAATTGTTGATTTAAATTTTTTTGTTTTTATCTTCAGGAAGTTTAACCCTTTGTATGCTTATGATGAACATGCCCGTCTTATAAATCCACGAGTTGTAAGCTTAAGATGGCTATGTTCGTCATAGCGTTTTATCGCTCTGACGTCACTATGAACATCCGGGCTAACCCCTGAGATGAAATCCAAACTCGTATCATAAAGGAAACAATGTAAAAAACACTGTAGCGCACGTGGTACACGCACGCGAGTGGCCGTTTAGTCACGCAGCGCAGGCAAAATAATACATAGATAATATAGCCTGGGAGCTGTGGAGCCCACAACGTTCTCCCCACGTTGGAACGGCACGCGCTGTCAATCCCACACAGCCTCGCCAATCTCCGCACTCGCCCGGTGCCGCGTTTCATTCGGATCCCCCCCCAACCCCCCACGCACTGGACCGGACCTCCGGTTCAATGGGATTAGACCCGCACCACCGTCGACACCAGCCCTCTATGAGGGCGAGAGAAGGAGAGAGGCGGAAACGTCCCAACGGGCCGTTTACTATAGCGTGTGTGTGTGTGTGCGCGCGTGTATGTGTGTGTGCGTGCGTGCGTGTACGCTCTCGAGTGTGCGCGCGTTCGGTATTTATACACGTGTACATCATTGTGTATGCGTGTATGTGTCTGCGCGCGCGTGTGTGTGTGTGTATGTATGCATGTATAATATATATTTGCGTGTGTGTGTCCGTAAACACACGTATATATTATACACACACACAAACACAAACATACGTGACGTTTGAGGTAATTACGCCCACCTGGTCCAGAATGAAACACTTCACAAAAGTGCTCATATCTCCTAAACTAAGTTTCAAACAGAAAAAACAGCTTTTTTGCCTCTTTTTGTTCCTTCATATCTCTGAAAGAGGGATGGTTAAAGGCATATTTTCTTTTTCTGGTTAGAGTATAGAATCTCATCTACAAAAAAGATATTTTGTGGGCTCCTGAAAATGGCCCCGAAAGCTCCGGCACACTTGACCCAAAATGTATAGCCCAGTCAAGGCAGCCAAAGGGTTAAATTCAAGATGTTATTTTTAGGCAAAATCCCC
>OMKY01209400.1:2801-19813 GCA_900302395.1 Bregmaceros cantori | reverse complement strand
GAGAGATGGAAAGAGAGAGATGAATGGAGAGAAATTGAAAGAGAGAGATGAATGGAGAGAAATTGAAAGAGAGATGGAAAGGGAGAAATTGAAAGAGAGAGAGAGGGAAAGGGAGAGATGAATAAAGATAGATGGGGAGAGATGGAAAGAGAGGGAGAGAGAGATGGAAAGAGAGAGGGAGAGAGAGAGATGGAGAGAGAGAGAGAGAGAGAGAGAGAGATGGAAAGAGAGAGAGAGAGAGAGAGATGGAACGAGAGAGAGAATTATGTGTGTCTGCGTCATGGATTTTTTTCCAAGACTGGATTTTGGCCATTCAACCTGCTGGTATGTTGATGATGTTTGTCTACCTGGTGTAGTGATACGATGTGTAACGGGTAGATAGTAATGTTATTACTGCTGATAGGTGCTTTGTCAATATTACTGCCTGCGCTGTGTGCTTTGTCTGTGTTAAATATCCACAGTCAAATGTCATGTTTGTGTGCATCCACGACCTGGCAATAAAGTCATTGTGATTTCTATGGTCTTCTAATTCTATTCTAATTCCATTTGAGTGCCAAATACTTCTGAAGATGTCTTACAAAATAACACATGATGATTTCCATAATTGATGAATTGGCCACGATTAATTGATTAATAATTAAAATTTTCTCATTAATTGGAAAGATTATCAAATTTTGTTTTAATTAGTGATGTGCATAGATGCAAAAAATATCGACAAGGTGTGCGCAGTGGCAGAGTGGTTAGGGAGCGCGTCCCCCAGGCCACAGGCCGAGAAGCACCGCGGGTTCGCATATCCTCTCTGGCTTTTCTGCGATCTCTCCCCTCGACTCTTCATCCCAGGTTCCCATTTAATCCTGTCACTATCCCTCTCAGAATGAAAACGACGCTTGCGCCCAAAAAACAACGTCATTTTTTAAAATAATCTACATTAATCTCACTAAACTATGAAATTAATCTAGATTAAACTAATTTCCTGTTTTCAAAACCAATCACGGGCTGTGTCCAAAATCGCTTTCTAAAGTGGAAAATTGATCTGCCCTCAGTTCAAAGGAACACTTTAGTGACGTTCTCCCTCCACTGTCTTTGTGATTGGACCAGTGTTCTATCACGTAAGCAACAGCACACATTCTCCAAACAAACTCTTCCATGGTTGCATGGGTGTTATTTACATGTTCGTGTTTGACCTGACACACCACATGTCTTAACCTAACACTAAGACGCCTCGTTGGAGCTAACAGTTTAAAGGGCATCTCCACAAATGCTAGAACTAAGATAAGATATCACATAATGTACATACATGTACAGTAAAATTTGTCCTCCACATTTAACCCATTCCTGAGGAGCGGTGGTCAACTCCAGATCGTGAGCCAGTGCCTTGGAGCATGTTAACTAGAACATGTTTTTGGTGGTGAGGGAAACCGGAGTGCCCGGAGAAAACCCACCCAGACACGGGGAAAAGATGTAAACTCCACACAGAAAGGACCTGAGGCAGCAAAGCTAACCACTGTGCTGAACTCACACCTAATATGCTATTTAAAAATGATGGCGGTAACCTGCGCTTTGCTATTCCACACCCAAATCTTCTGATGCGGATCTGTGCCCCACAAACGCATGGAATAATCTGCGCAACCCGTTCCATTTACTCATTTTTGACGGACCTACGAGTGAATGCAGCCATCCCATTGGTCCAGAAGAGCATGTGGTCGCACCGACGGAGTAACTTCAAGTCGTATTCTCAAAATACCAGCCCTGTGTATTTACAATGTAAATTGTGTCTATAAAACCAATAAAGTAGAGCAGCAAAAGGAACACTGGTCACATAAAGCACCTTTCCACTGCACAGTCTTACCTGACTTGGCTTGACTAGACCGTGCATTAGAGCCCTGCACTCCCGCGGGACCCAACGCAAAGCAGTGCGACGCGGGACAAATATTGAAAGCTCATTCCGGGCGGGAGCGAGAGCGCACAGTGCGGGTGGGAGCGGTAAAAAGCTGCAGTCCCGCAAACTAAAAGCGTGCCTTGCGGTGCAAATCATTCTCGCACCGCAAGGCGACGAGGCAGCTGTCACTCGCCGCCTTGCGGTGCGAATCATTCTCTCGGTGACAAGTGACAGCTCTCTTGCCGCCGACAGGACCGCGGGAGATGAAATAATAAAAGTGGCCCGCTGCCATGCTGTGAGCTCCGGGTCTGGGGGAGCGACCACCAGTGTGCTCAGCTAAGCACTGCGTGTTTAATTTCTCAAATGACAGGAACCGTCTAGTGCAGTAGGCGAACGGCGGAATCCTGCGAGAATTGCAGGCGGGAGCGGGACAAACTATTATAGTTGCGGGCGGGAGCGGGACTGAAAATAATAATTCTTTGCGGGACGTGGGCGGGCGCGGGACTGAACACAGCGGCAGCGTGCCGGCTCGGGACTGGAAAATCTGTCCCGCGCAGGGCTCTACCGTGCATCACATCACATGTGTTGAACTAGAAGTAAGCAGTCAGAAGTTAAAGACTATTACAGTTTTTTTAGATTGCTAAAACACAAAAAGCAAAACTTTGGCACAAGTTTCACAACCCTTACTTCTTTTCCCAATTGCTTGGCTCAAAAAAAATCACTACTTCAGATTGCGTTATCATTTAAAACTCTGATTTTTCTTCGTTACACTTTGTTGTCAATTTCACATCACATTGTTGTCAAAACACAAAACACAATTTTCAGGTTTGCACACACCTTTTCACATAAACTCTCATAGCGTCGATGGACAAGACACAACTAGTCAAACTAAACTTTTGGGTCAGAAGAGTTATTTGCTTACGTAAAGAATGCAAAAAGCGAAAGAGGAAGCTTGACTTTGTTTGACGAGCAATGGACAACAGAGAAAACAAGGTAAGATTGAGAGGATAAAATAAAATGTTTTGCTTGAAAATTTTAGATTTTCACATATTGGTTATCTTGGGGCAGCACAGTCATGGATTTCAAATTTTACTAAGCCAAGAGTGGTCACACTTTTTCAACCTGAGATCTACCTTTACCTTGTAAAATAAAAAAAGCGTACCAAACGTCCTACAGAAAACATGATTACTGCCAAAGACAAAAAGAGACATATCTTTAGAATATAGAACATTCTAACCTTTTCCCCCAGAATACCTTACATTATTACATTACATAACAGTAAGATACCATCTTCTTTACATTATAGATTTGTAAAGAAGAGTTTGTACATTGGTTGACACTGAAATAATTACATGTTATTGTGTTCATTCACTGAATGGGTGAGCAGAGATGGCAGAAGTTTGCATTGTTTAGGGCAAGTTGAGTAAAGGTAGAATCTTTGTGAATGGAAAAACATAATAATCTTGGATTTCATTCATTTTTTTCATAGTTTTCAACTTGTCATTACATGAGACCACACCCACTTTCAGTGTTATTGTAAAGTATTGTAAAATCATGAAAACGGATTACTGTAAATGTATGACTTCCTTAGAGTTGCATTTACGTAAGTAACAGTAGTTACTTTATTTTTAAAATATGGTAATCAATATGGGATTACGTATTGTACATGTGAGTGTGTGACTGCCTATGTTTATCGACACTAGAAGTACAGTGAACAAGTCATGAGAGAAATAGATCTAAATGTATGTTTTTTTTTGTATGACAAATATACTCAAGTTCAGTAACAGTATTTGTACTTTTCACCCCTTGTTCAGGTTTGTCTGAGAAAAGTTCCCCATTCAGTGTTTTCCATTTCTATAACAGAGTTTTCAGTTTTGCTCGTCTGTGTCTCATATATGCTCTGCAGTGTTCAGCTAAATGATACATGTGTTTACTGAATGAAACTGCGTGTGTGTCATGTGAAAAAATTGGTGTGTTTACCAAATGAAAACATGAGTTCCATTTTGGGAAGATGTGAAGAGGTTTTGAGCACTATGAGACGTAGTGCAATAGGCATGGTACAGTTTTGCAATCTGTGTGTGCTGTTTTGAAATTTGTGTTTGCAGCTTGAAACAAAACGCACAGTTTTGAAAAACGTGTTTTAGCAATTGAAAAAAACTGTAATGGAAATCTCTTGCATTAGCCCTTTAGAGGAAGTGGACAAAAACAATAACAAAACCGTATCAAATCTAAGTCCATGGATTTGTACTTCGATGCTGTACTCATCTCTATATCAGGCTGGATTGGGTCCACTGGGGCGTATTCAAGTTCCAAATTCCCCGGGCCCTTTTGATGGCAACAAGGATCACGGATGGTCCCGGAAGACAATCACCTGGAGCCTTGAACGCTGAATAGCCGGTGGAGTTGACCATGGAATTTATGGCCAACACCACTCAAGGCAGCTCCGTCACCCAGGTTCGAGGCCGGTCCTGGCACATGCAAAGCAAGTTGGATTCCATCATCTGATTTGCCCGCTCACATTGCCCATTACCCTGAGGGTGATAACGAGAGGTCAGTTTGGAAGTGACCCCCAAGTCACTTGAAAAATTCTTCTAAATGGTCAAAACAAATTGAGGACCTATGTCGGACAAAATTCCAGATGGCAGCCCGTGGATATGGACCACCTCCTGGGTGAAAATCTTAGCTGTCTCTGTGGCAGAAGGCAGCTTGTCCAGAGGAACAAAATGAACCTGTTTAGAGAATCTATCCACAACGGTGAGGATAACAGATTTACCTTGAGAAACGGGCAAACCAGTAACAAAGTCCACCGCAATGCAGGACCAAGGTCTGCTAGGCAGAGAAAGCGATCAAAGCAGCCCCGCAGGTTTGGAATGATCTGCTTTGTTTCTGGAACAGATCTGACACGCTGCCACAAATTTACGCACGTCCTTTTGCATACCATGCCACCAAAAGGTACGTGGCAGAAAGGATAGTGTCTTGCCAGAACCTGCGTGACAGGCCAATTTGGAGAAGTGACCCCTCTGAAGAACACCACTACACAAACACTGTGGTACAAACAGCTTATTCTTAGGCATCTGATGAGGAATTCCCGAGTTCCCGGACAGCTTTGACCACTTCCCACTCCAGCCCTCATAACCACATCAGATGCAGATGGAAGAACAGATATGTCTCTGCCCCTGCGGAGAGAGGAGAAGGGAAAACAGTGTGAGAGAGCATCCGCGTGAAAATTCGTAGAGCAAGACACAAAAACAAACAAAAAACGACGAAAGAACTCTGCCCACCTAGCTTGCCTCACAGAAAAATGCTTGACCGACCGAACCAAATTTTTGTGGTCAGTAAGCATGTCAAATGGAAATCTAGCACCCTTGAGCCAGTGGTGCCACTCAGAGAGGGCGGCATAAACTGCCAATAAATCAATTTTCTAGAAAAAAAACAAGGTCGTAAAGGACCCTTGTCCGTCTCTTTCTGAGCCAAAACTGCTCCAATACCAAGGGCAGAGGCATCAACCTCGACCACGACGGGTCAGTCCTCAGTGGGATAAGCCAAGATGGGAACAGAAACTAAGGCTTTCTTAATTCGCAAGAATGCTTTCTGAGTGTCCCAAACAAAAGGGACCTTCGGCAGTTGGTTAGAGGGGCAACAATAGAACTATTGCCCTCAACAAAACGTCTGTAGAAATCAGCGGAGCCTAAAAAACGGTTCGTAGGAACCGGCCACTCAGAAACAGCGTGCGTCTTTTTGGGATCAATGGCATGATGACAGATGAGTGAAATTCACATTTCTCCCCCTTGACAAACAGACGGTTTTCCAAAATTCTAGACAGAACCTTACATACATACCTCACATGTTGATCAAAATTCTCAGAAAAAAAAATCAAAATATCTGCCAAGATAAACAACGCAGAAATCATTGATCATGTCCCTCAAAACATCATACACCAGACATTGAAAAACTGCTGGTGCGTTGGACAAACCAAAAGTAAGCACTAAATACTCAAAGTGAACTAGTGGAGTATTGAACGCCGTCTTCCACTCATCCCCCTCCCTAATTCTGACCAAATTATAAGCATTGCGCGATTCCAGTTTAGTGAAAAACAACGCTTTAGCCAAAGGTTGCAAGCGGTGAAGTGGAGGGGCAGATGATACTTGACGACAAGCCATTAGAAATATACTCCATAAAGCATAGCTTCACGTTCGGGAAGAGAGATGTTGTGCAAACAAAATGCAGGAAGTTTAGTGTCGGGAATCAAGTCGATCTTACAGTCGTAAGGACGCTGCGGCGGGAGAGAAACAGCATGATGTCGAACATGGCAGAGAGATCATGATACAACTCGGGAATGTTGGATAAATTCGTCAAATAATAATTAATACAATGCAGCCCCACATACTGGCAACAAGGCTTTTAGAACAGTTTGGACTGTGCAAGAACATTGTGGGTTGGTCACTTGACTTCCTGACCAACAGGACACAGAGAGTGAGGGTCAATAGCATTTTATCTGACCAAGTTGGCTCCTCTACAGGGTCCCCTCAGGGGTGTGTTCTGTCCCCGAAATGTTTTAATTATGTACACAAACATGTGCCAGAGTGAACTTGACAGGCATAGTATTATGAAATATGCAGATGACACAGTTGTCATCAGCCTGTTACAGTCGGGGAGACAGGTCATGGTTTGGTCATCAACCACTTTATTGAGTGGTGTGAGAACTTGCATCTAGAAATTAATGCTAAGAAAACAAAGGACATGATAATTGATTTTAGAAAAAAAGCACCTCCTCATGATGTCACACACATCAAAGGTCAAGCCGTAGAACTTGTTCAGTCCTACAAGTATCTCGGAACAATCATTGATGCCAAGCGTACCTTCGAGGAAAACTGTGAGGCTGTGTGTAAGAAGGCTCATCAACATCTTTTCTGTCTGCGGAAATTGGCTCGTTTCCATGTGGACAGTTCACTATTGAAACTTTTTTATCGTGCTTTTATAGAGAGTGTAATTTCCTTTTGTATGGTGGCATGGTATGGCAACCTGTCACTAAAGAGCAGGGGCTAATAAGGGATGGTGATAACTGGTGGTTGTCAGAAGGGACAATTTTTGATTTTCGACACATGTAATGCAGCATAAGATGATGATGGGAGGTGGATTTTCGTCTTTATAGTTCTGTTTCATATTTATTTGATGTCTTTATTGTACTGTGCAGTGTATTGTTATCATGTGATTGGTTGAATGTCTGTGTTAATTCATTGCAACCTGAATTTACCTGTGGGTACAAAATAAATCATTCATTCATTCATTCATTCAAACTTTTAGGCTTTTGTTCGGGGTGGCTATTCGGCTTACAATTAAACGACGTGGCTTTGAGACAGCGTGACAATCTCACCAACCCCTAATCTCCGCAACCAATTCTTGCCCAGAACGAGAGCAACAAAGTGGTTGCCAGATATGAGGAGACGCAGTGGATCGGAGATTTGAGTAATGGAAGTCAAGCTCCTACCGTCTAGGGATTTGACAGGTATAGTAGAATCCAGTCTCTCAAAGCGAACGGTGTGATGAGAAGTCCAGGCCGAGTCAATTAACGAGAATTCCCATCCAGAATCTACCAGAGCACTGCAAGAGACTTGTTTGTTCTGAATGAAAAGAGAAACCGAGAGAGTTGTTTGTTGTACATCTTTAGATGTACCAAAAAAAGATTGACCCACTAATACCTCTCGCTTTAGTGGATCTTTCAGTTTAGCGCCTCAGGACATCATTTGCCATCCAGTGACCCGTAGCCCCGCAAAACAAGCAATGCGGAGTAGGACAAGTGGAAGGTTGTTTCTTTTTCCGGGGATCCCAAGTAGCTCCCACTTCCATGGGTTCGCCTCTACCCTTCTGGAGGTGGCGAGCCACTCATTCGAGCCCAGATTGAACCATTGAGAGCTGGTAGGAGTATCCTTGAGCAATTGACTATCCTCTCATCTGGACGAAGAGACATTGAAAAAGCCTTCTTCCCCCAAAAGAACTTTTGTTGATTCGGGAGTCACAGGTGACACAGTGTTTACTGTTTGTTATTTTGGATCTGGCGTTGTGCCATGTAGATGTGTTTTGTGAATATTTCCTTTCCTTGTAACATATAATTATCAGAAAACATACCACAAAAAAATCAGCGGAACTGACATCACTGTGTCGGCCATAAAAACTCACAAAAAGATCGCCTGCCAAATAAATTGAGTTGGTGATCAAAGACTGTGTTTAATTGTCTCCCTTTCTCTACCATCCCTCTTGCTCTTTATAAGTCGAACCGGGTCTTCCGAATTCTGCCCATATTTGGAAAAAAGTGTCAATTCACCTTCAGTATCTTATAGCCAATTGGACTGATTGGTTTACGGATTGCACATCCATTTTCAAACGTTAAGGGTTACACCTAGTCTTAAGGCCGATTTATAATTCTGATGCACAGTCTCTGCAACCGTCAGATCTGTCTCTGTGCGTAACCACGGCCCCCACACAGAGTTTCCCCACTTTCAATCCCCACGTCCCCCCGACAAGAGTAGGGAAACGGCAATATAATATAATGGAGGGAGTGCCAGTGTCTTCTTCTACCGTTCTCCGAAGCCTGGATAAAAGTGATATTGGACTCAGTGCATGTTTTGACAGAGTGGGAGAAAGACATAAGTGTATTTTGTGTGTTCCGAAGAAGAAACACAGAAAGCCGCACACACACACACACTCCTGCATTCAGACATGGGTCTGGGCAACACTCTCTCTCTCTCCCGCTGTTCGCTGCTGCCGCGACTCGCATGTTCTCATCTCAACTGCTGTGTTCGCAAGTCTCTTTACATCACAGCAGACGCAGGGCCATGCGATCGCTTCCCCTTACAGTCCTACCTTGCACGTCGGCACGTCCTCACTCTCTAGAGCCCCTTTAACGCTGTCAATACAACGAGAAATTGCGCTTGCGGATGGATTCTTTTTTTTTTAAAAAGTCTATATTATTAATGTATATATATATATATAATAATATTTGATTGGTGATGTCACATTTTTCTCAGAATGCCGTTCCTGACGGAGCATTCTACACTACAGTGTACACAGTGTCTGTCACATTGATGCATTGATGTGTCTTAATTCACAAAGCATGGCAGACTCATTACTGAGAAATGGCCATTTGACCTTGGCTGTGTGGTTGTCTGTGTGTGTTATGGTGATGTCGAAACAGATACACAGTACTCAAGTGTCACTCATATTTGTTTAAGCGACGTCAAAATGGTGTTAAGGGTTTAGGGAGAGGACACACACACACACACACACACACATACAGATACAAACACATGCCAACGCATACTCACAAAAATCCTTAGCGGGTAATGATGAGCTGTCACACCTGCAATTACTAAACGCAGCGCATGACAACACCTCGTGTAAGCGTGTCAACGAGGCCGGCGTATAATTGGAGGTCTGGGGACACTATCTGGCACGGTGCCTGTCGCTCAACCGTCACACAGGAAGAAAAAAAATAAAATTAACCTCAGATTCTTTTCATCAAGTCAACTGCCCCGGGCATTATTCAGCAGGGCCCGGGCACCCCACAGATAAAACAATTGTAAACTAGGCCTATGCAGTTATCCATCTTCGAAGCGTCAGCCTCCAAAATCAAATCTGTTCGTGAACCTGCCCTAGAGCATTAACACACTGAATCTAGGACAAATCCATCCATGCATTCAAAAGTTATTGCGTTAACACGAGGGATCTTCCGCGGCAGACGCACACATATTGGGGATACAATACTTTGTACATTAATTTACCAGTTGATTTCCAGTTTCACCCTCACAAGCTTTGGGCCATAATCAGTATGGCCAGTAACTGAATTACGGTGGTGGAAAGTAACAAATTAAATTGACTCACGTTACTGTAATTTGTTCTGTTCTGAAATGTGTACATTTTTACCTTAGTACTTTTAACTTGTTACAATTGAGTTCCCTCATGTTACTGATTACAAAACGTCTTGGTGGATGGTGAAACATTTTAATTCGGGTGGAAAGTTAAACTCCTGTGCAGCCTGGCGAGCCAGAATCAATACATCGTCCACGCATCGCACAACGCTAGACGGTAGGGGTGCACCGATCCGGTCCCCAAGCGCGCCGCTCGTATTCCAGCAGCGGTGTTGACTGTCGTGTCAATGGACAGCCGTAGCGGCGGGTGCTCTGCTCAGCAGCAACGGCAGCTGGTATGGTGTTTGGGGGTAGCGGAGCGCGTGCTATGCTGGGGATGCCTTGTATCCCTGCAACGTGTCCAAGGACATCGCAAAGAACAGAATGAAGCGCCAAAAACGCAAACCATGCTCCAACCACAACTCAGTAACTTGCTTTTAGCTTCAATGCTAAAAATACAACAGCGCGCTAATATGACGTGTCACAAACTAACTTCGATCTCAGTGTTTTGGCAAATTAAATATAATGGCTTGCTCTGTGAATATTTCCAAAATACATTAATAATGTGTTTATCCTTTAACTATGTGAAATACAGTATTAACACATTTAATTAAAAGTTAAAACGAAGTGAGAGAATGATTGAAATTGAAATATGACTTTAGATTACATATAATATTTTACTTTAATGTTTGGTGAAGTTGGAGTCGTAACTATTGATCACCGGCATGATATTTTAATGAGGAGGGAAGGACCGATGAAGAGGATATTACCCGCACTACAGGCTCTGAGACTTTGAGAGTTGTTGAAAATGACCCAAGGAACAAATGATTAAATTCTCGTAGTGAATTCACTAGGAACCATTATTTTTTTTGGAAGATCCTTCGACATTGCTAGTATACAAATTTAAAACTAAAAAACTGGGACTAAGCCTAATGAAAAAAAAAAGCTAGCAGAGGTTTGCATTCTTGGAGGGCATTTCTAGTTAAAAGCTGTAATTCGAATATTGATTAAAATACAAAAAAATGTATGCTTTTTTTGCATTAAATAATTGAAAGTAACTTTTAATCATTTTACTCATTACATTTCAAATGAAGTAATTTTGTACTTTTACTCTGAGTACAATTTCATCAAAGTAAAGATACGTTTACTCAATTACAATTTTTCCTCGGACCGGCCATCTACATCGCGAATCGACGGATCATCCGCGGAGCCTCCAGCGCCTCCATTTAAGACGCCGTCTGACCCCGGAAGGACGCTGTTACGGGTCCTGCTAGTAGTTGTTTACAACTACATGCAATATGGAAGTGTGGATGTATGGATGCATGTTAAAGGCGCGTGCTTGGTGGAACTGGATACAATGCCAACTAGGCATTAAGCCCAAGGAGAGTGTTAATGAATAACGTGAGTGTGATTAGACTCACAATAATTTAGCTCTAAGGAGACAAATCGTACATTTGGGGCCGGCCAGCCTACCTCATAAACACCAGATGGAATTTGTACGAGTGTATTAGTGGCTCGAAATGGCCACAACTCGAAATGGCCAAAGTGTTTTAATCATTGGCCGCCGGCCCTTCTTCAATAAGGTATTGAAGAAAGGACTAAGATTTTGAGTCGCAAATCATGGTAGCCGCCAGAAAAGCAACGCACGAACAGACGGGAGTGGAAAGATCGTCTTAGCTTTAACTCCCACCCGTCGGCAGAAAACCATAACCGCATGGTTGTGAGGCCGAGTTATTTAACCATTGGATGGTAAAAGTGAGATACTCAGCCTCAATCCAGAACAATACCAGCAGGCTGAACCGAACGGAGCATGCTGCCTAAGTAGAAGAAGCCACAGGTGCTACTGCTTAGCATTAGCATTCTTACTCGTGGCTTCCTGCCTGGGACTGGCGCCCAGCTCCTTCAGGGCATAGCGCCCTCTACCGCAAATCCCAGGAATAGAAGTGGCGCCGAAGCGCCACTGGTAACAGATGCAGCCCCAAAGTGTAGGCTCAGGTTAGCCTACCTGACTAAGCACGTCACAACACGGTTCAATACTTTGACAAAGTTTCCTTGGATAACTGTAAAATTCCTGGCAATTGAACTCATCTGGGTGCTGTTTCCTCTACCAACAGCACAACCTCCAGGAGCCTCCACCAGAACCTTTTTCTTTGGGTCATTCCACATTTGTTTAATAACCTATGACAGTTAGGGGCTGACACCCAAAATTCTAATTTGACTATTCTGCCCACAGAGTGATTTATTTTCTTGTTTTCTCGGCTCCTTTTCTTGTTTCCTCATTATGGCCTTATTGGAAAAAAGTCTGAAGTGTGAATAGAGACTCACAATAATTTAGCTCTAAGCAGACAACCCGTAGAAGCAACTCGGTACGTTTGGGGTCGGCCAGCAGACCTCATAAACACCAGATGGAATCGGAGACCACTGCTCTCCGTACTAAGTTCGAGGAACCTACAGCTGAATTACAGGATCTGCATATCCGCAATGCTGTGTATGAAGGTGGTATTTCCACCACCAGCTCTGAGCCCAGAATGGCTCCGGTTTCCTCTTTCCATGATGATCCTCAGGGAGGCGACGGTTTTCTTGCACAATGCGAAATGCATTTCGAACTACAGCCTAAGCGCTTTCTTACCGACTCATCGCGTGTTGCGTTTGTAACCTCTGCCTTGCAGGGACCTGCACTCAAATGGGTTATGACGTCCATGAAGAAAGCACCCCAAATTCTCTCAAGTTATCCCGTGTTCCGTAGACATTGTCTGGGTGTGTTTGGTAATCGTGACCACGAAGACGACGCAGTTTTTAGACTAGGAGAAGTCTCACAGGGAACTAAATCTGTTTCCCAGTATGCAGTAGATTTCCAAGTCACTGCTGCCGCTTATTCCATTACCAAGGGTTCTAAGCGCACAATGTTCACTAAGGGTCTTAATGGCTCAATCCGCCAGGGTTTGGTCAATCACTACCCCGAATCCTTCGACGACTTGGTCAATCTAGTCATTCATGTAGAGAGTAAGAAGTCCAAACAATGCGTCAACCCTTCTGCATCACTGAATCATCCCGTTGGGCGTGGTTCCGCTGCAGGTTACTCTGCAAATTGGGGTGAACCCATGGAATTAGGAACCACTGTTCTGTGGGGCAACGGGTTGTTGGATGGGTATGTGCCCCGAGTCGTTAAACTGGAAGACCCACTAAAGCGAGTCAATCGTCTTTTGGCGCACCCAAGGGTGTTCTGCAAACAATCCTCTCCGCTTCCTTGTTTGTTTCTAACAAACGTGTAGCTTGTGGGGCGCTCGTTAATTCCGGTTGTGAGTATTCATTAATCGGCTCCGCCTGGCTTGGCCGCTCAACACAGTGTTCGTTTTGAGAGTTTAGACGCTCCCGTACCGGTCAGATCCCTTGATGGCAAGAAATATAACTTGTGTTTCCGAGCACCTTCGTCTCCTTGTATTGGGGAATCATTTTGAGACTACGCAAATCCATGCGCCATGTTCTGGTTTTAGGCAAGGATTGGCTACACAAGCACGATCCAAACATTTCCTTCTGGTCTGGGGAAATAAGGGGTTGGGGAACCGACTGTCATTCCAATTGCCTCAAGGCTGCTTCTTTGAAGCACAAATCCCAGGGTGTGAGAGAACTTAAATGCTCGTCGGTTCCACCCAGCGTTCCAGATGCGTATCTTGACCTCACTGCCGTTTTCGATAAAGATGACGCCGTTTCACTCCTGCCGCATCGACCGTATGATTGCAAGATTGATTTAACTCCCGGGGCTAAGCTTCCTGCTCGCCGTTTGTACAACATTTCTCTCCCCGAACGGGAGGCTATGCAGGAGTACATTTCCAACGGCTTATCGTCGGGAATCATTCATCCTTCAACTTCTCCTCTTGTGGCAGGGTTCTTCTTTGTTAAGAAGAAAGACGATTTGCTCCGACCTTGCTGATTACCGGCAGCTCAATATTACGGTGAAAGACAAGTATCCGCTTCCGCTTCTTTCATCTACTTTCCAGTCTTTGGCTGAGGCGTACCATTTGGTGAGAATCCGCAAGGGGGATGAGTGGAAGACGGCTTTCAATACTCCCTTAGGCCACTTTGAGTATTTAGTTCTTCCCTTTGGGTTGTCTAACGCTCCCACCGTTTTCCAATGTTTGGTGAACAACGTTCTGAGAGACATGATCAATGACTTCTGTGTGGTCTATCTTGATGATATTTTCTCTGAGAACCTTGACCAGCATATCAAACATGTTCGTAAAGTCCTGTCCAGACTCCTTGAGAATTGTTTCTTTGTTAAGGCTGAGAAATGTGAATTTCATTCCACCTCTGTTGAATTTATGGGACATCGTAGGGGAGAGATCACAACTGATTCCAAAAAGACACAGGCCGTTTCTGACGTTACAACGATTTTTGGGGTTTGCTAATTTCTACAGATGTTTTGTTGAGAGCTACAGTTCCATTGTGGCGCCTCTTACCAGCTTGACCTCGCCTAAGGTTCCTTTTGTTTGGAGCGTTGACGTTCAAAAAGCCTTTTTACGCATTAAACGGGCCCTAGCCTCTGCTCCGGTCCTTTCTTATCCTAGCAAGGATCGGCCTTTTGTTGTTGAAGTAGACGCCTATGATGTTGGTATCGGGGCAGTATTGTCTCAGAGCGAGACAGAGAAAGGTCCGTTACCACCGTGTGCTTTTTTTCCAGAAAGCTGAAGCCTGCAGAGTTTAATTATCTGTCGGGGATAAAGAGTTATTGGCGGTACATGCCGCCCTTTCTGAGTGGCGTCACTGGCTAGAGGGCGCCAGATTTCCCTTTGTTCCCTTTGGTTCCTATCCGATCGGTGAAGCGCTTGTTGGCGAGGCAAGCTAGATCGGCTGAATTTTTCAGTCGCTTTTCTTTTTCTATTACTTACACGCCTGGTTCTACGAACCTCCATGCTGATGCTCTCTCACGTTGCTTTCCCTTTTCCTCTCTCCACAGGGGCAGAGACATGTCTGTTCTTCCACCTGATGTTGCCATTGGAGGGCTGGAGTGGGAAGTGGTCGAGATTGCCAGGCGCCTAAGAATAGGCTTTTTGTGCCTTGACGCTTGCGTAAAAGCGCGCTTCAATGGGGTCATTCTTCCAAGTTGGCTTGTCATGCCGGTGCTGACAAGACCCTGTCCTTTCTGCAATGTACCTTTTGGTGGCCTGGGATACAATGCGGAATGCGGAAATTTGTGGCTGCCAGTGAGGTCTGTCCGAGAAATAAGGTGGATCATTCCAAACCAGCGGGCCTGCTTCGACCACTTCCGCTGCCTGGTAGACCTTTGTCCTGCACTGCTGTGGATTTTGTCACTGGTGTACCCGTCTCTCAAGGTAAAACGGTCATACTCACTGTTGTGGATAGGTTTTCTAAGCAGAACAACCTTGTCCCTTTGGACAAATTTCCTTCTGCTTCTGAGACAGCTAAGATCTTTATCCAGGAGGTGGTTCGTATACACGGTCTTCCTTCTGAAATGTCCGATAGAGGAGAGACCTTATCTCTTCGGGGCCGTCTGTGGTCACCAAGATCGTTAAGAGGGCCCGGGGAATTTGGCAGAGGGGGTCGGTCTAATCGCAGGTCCAGTCGCAAGGTGAATCGCAAACGCCGTCAGGCTCCCTCTTATAAACCTGGCCAAAAGTTTTGGCTCAGAGCCAAAGATGTTACTCTTTCGGTCACTTCCAAGAAATTCTCTCCCAGATTTATTGGCCCGTTTGAGATTCTCAAGATCTTGAACCCGGATACTATGCAACTGGACCTGCCGTCCAACATGCATATTCATCCTGTGTTTCATGTTGGACAGATTAAACCGGTCGACTCATCCAACCTCCATTCCCATGTGTCTGCCCCTGTTCCCAGGTTCATCGGGGCGGATCAGGTTTACGAGATGTAGGAGATCCTGGGGGTCAGAAGAATGGGGAGAGGCCTCCAGTACCTGGTGCACTGGGCGGGGTATCCAGTTGAGCAATGTTCCTGGATACCCCGCCGCCACATCCTAGACCCGGCGTTACTGGAGGCCTTCTACGAAGCCCATCTGGGGTCACTAGAAGCGCCGCAGGGACACAGCACGAAGAGGAGGGGGCGGACTGTTACAAGTCAGCGGGGCGAGCTGGACAAACCACGCACATAGTCCACTGCCCATCTACGTCGTCTACGACGGATCGTCCGCGGAGCATCCAGCGCCTCCAGCTGCCCCGCGTCAGCAATAAACAGTCCGCAAGATGAGTAACATGTCTGATGATGAAGCCATGGACAGATAGACTTTGTTTATGTATTCCATCTCGACCTCTAAAGGGTCATTCAATTCATCTACTGACAATATTTTTCTAACCCTCCTTCTTTGTCATTCCACATTCGTAAAATAACCCATGGCAACACAATTATTTTTCCAAAATAGTAAGCTTCTAACTTATATTGGAAAGGGACTAAAACGAAATAAAACAATAAGCGGGCGCTTGTCGAAAGGAGAAGGAGTGAGTGGGGACGAGTGGACATGCAGCATATAACCGTGAGGGGAAGCGATCTGATGGTGCTGCGTGTGCTGTGATCACAGGCACTATGCATGCGGCTGACTTATAAGCAGTGGTCTAACCCACTGCGTCATTGGGCCAGGCCCTAATTGATACATTTTTACCAAACAAAAATAATTTATTCAACTACCATGCCACCAAACATAAGGCACCTCAAGGCACTTTCCATATCATCAAAGCTTCTGTGAATTTCAAAATTAATGGAAAAATAGATTTTTTACTTTTACTGCAAACACACACACACACACAGAGTTAATGCAATGAGTTTGGCAAGCACCGTGTGCCTGAATGACGGTATTTGAGTCGGTGCAAAGCAAATCAAATTGAGTTGTCAGAGAGGTCGAAAGGCCATTCCGGCCCAATCTGCGTTATTAAACCCTGCGCGGCCGTCGCTCTGTTCCGTGTTCAAAACGATGCCAGGAGCCAGAACCTGACATCAATTTAGGTTCAGCATGATGGGGCCGTGGAGGTTCGTGGTGAGGGTGTGTGGAGTGTGTGTGTCGAGGGGTGGTGGTGATGGGGGTGGTAATTACACGACACAAACCCAAATCCTCGCAGGGATGCGGAGTGGGCTGGTTATAACAGCAGGGAGTGCATCTAATATAGTGCTTAAGAGTGTGTGTGTAATCGGAGCAAGTGGTCTTTCATTGGGGGTTTATTAATATTATTGAGATAGCGTTTGCAGCAATATAATGAGAGAGAGGG
>OMKY01209366.1:14181-30007 GCA_900302395.1 Bregmaceros cantori | reverse complement strand
CTAGGTTTTGGCAAAATGCTTAGGCTGGAATTATATATAGCAGCAACTCCACATCCACGGCCTGTTTCCCTAAGAAGGTGAGTATTTATATGGCTTGGGGGCGTCGATTCATTTAAGCCGACATAGTCATCCATGGACAGCCAGGTTTCTGTGAGGGAGAGCAAGTCGAGGTTGAGGTCAGTAATGAGATCACTTACTTCTGCAGCCTTTGAAGACAAGGATCTTATGTTAAGTAGTCCACACTTGATGCGCCTGTGGTTTTCCTTTTCATCCATATTTTTTGCGGAGCAGCTTATTTGGATGTGGTTTCTAGGATTTACACCTCTGTTTGTTTTGGAGGTAAC
The DNA here is from genome assembly GCA_900302395.1 of Bregmaceros cantori. Taxonomy (NCBI): domain Eukaryota; kingdom Metazoa; phylum Chordata; class Actinopteri; order Gadiformes; family Bregmacerotidae; genus Bregmaceros; species Bregmaceros cantori. Next base: position 29,663 of record OMKY01209366.1, on the reverse strand, counting down.
ACTGTCTGCTTGGGGGACTGATACAGGAGAAGGGTTCTGTTGTTCTAGCTGTCTAATTGAATTGAGGGGCGCCAGACTCAACTCCTAAAGACTCAGACTTGACTCAAATTCGACCCCTAAAGATTCGGACTCGCTACAGACTTATCAGTTCGGGACTTGTGTACATCTCTGCTAATCATTCATGCTTTTTCTTCAACCCTCCCGTATATGCAAGGACAGCAAGTTCACATACGGCACATACTCATAGAGTACCAGAATAAACATCCAATTCAAGGTTACACCTGGTGGCCATAGCCTATGCACTAGCCACACTTCCTATTATTCCAGCCAGTGAGAATGTCCTAATTCCCATCATCAGCAGCAGCATCAGCAGCAGCACTTCTGGGTATCAGTCGTGGTGCTATTTTAGAAACTCCCACATCCGGCGTCTCTCTTCCCCTAAAAACAAACAAACAAGCCCGCTGTGCGGCTCCCCCATGTGTTCAATATGCCAATTAACTTTCTGACGAATGTTTTTAAACACCTCGCAGAGCGGAGAGACGCATCGACGGGTTGGCAAGCACACACACTCACACACAGGAGAGCACACAACGTGCTATTTTCAATCTAAATATTAACGGAATGTGCCATGATTCCGTTTTCCAATTTATTACAATAGGCTTGTGTGGTTTAGTCATTCAATGCAGGCAGAATTTGCACTGATGTCTAATTTTACGCAAAGAACAATGTATTTAATGTAATTATTATGGTTCAAATCTGATTTATAGATACAATTGGATATCTGGTTGGATATATGTTGACGTGCTGGCCTTTTTATGTCCTTCTCTTTATTTATTGACCGTCCTTTCCAACACCGTTCTCACATTGGCAACTTTCAAATTGGCTTTGGAAATTTTGACATTGATAGTACATACGGTCAATCAAAATGTAAGGCATGCTTTTATGTGAAATGCTTCGAGGCGACCACAGGCGCGATTTTGTGCTATACAGAAATCGGTTGAGTTTAAATAGATGGGTAGGTGTCTTTATTGTCCCAGGAAGATGAAGGTGTTGTCACCAGGACAACATAGTGCCAACAGGATAAACAAAGCACAAGGCAACAAGCACATTACGTTAAATAGACGGACCGAGTTCAATGACATTGTAATTGATTACAGAGTTGTGTAGGACGTATATACACGTTGCCACTGAAAAGGTTAACTGTAATGTTATAGATGTCAAGAAACAACGTGCAAATACTCATTTATGTGTTAACTTGTTATAATACTTAAATATATAATAATAATATAGTAATATAATACTCAATTTTTCAAGTAACTAGTACTTTTAGAAGTACTTATTTCTCTGAGGACGTTTTACTTATACTCAGTAGATTTTCAACACAAATATCACTACTTTCTGCTCCTTACTTTTCCCAAAACACGCATATTACTTTTTATATGTAGACTATATAAATATATTATTTTTGTAATATTTTTACTATTAACATTAGGTAATGCTGTTATGGGTCCTGCTGGTAGTTGTTTACAACTACCATTGAATATGCAATATGGAATTGTGGATGTGTGGATGCGTGTTAAAGGCGCTTGCTTGGTGGAACTGGATACAATGCCAACTAGGCATTAAGCCCAAGGAGAGTGTTGTTGAACTCTCAATACGCCAGAGATACTGGCAGAATAAGGTGAGTGCGAATGGAGACTCACAATAATTCAGCTTGAGGCAGAGTAACCTAACCATAGGATAGCAAAGAGAGATACTCAGCCTCAATCCATGACAATGCCAGCAGGCTGAACCGAAAGACGCCTGCTGAGAGTGGCGCCCAGCGCCTTACGGGCATAGCGCCCTCTACCGTCAATCCCAGGCAATAGAAGTGGTACCAAAGCGCCACTGGTAACAAATGCAGTCTACTGTGAACGCCACTGCAAATTTGTAACATGCAGTACAATATGCTATAACATAATAACATTAAGATACAATAACATTGACAAACAACTACTTTTGCGTACATTTCAGAGCCTTTGACCTGAGTAGATAGAAATATTTTCATGGTGTTTTTTTTTCATAGAAATACTGATACTGCTAATATTACCCATAAAAAAATCAGACCTAGCAGTTGCTTTTTAATTGCTAAACAAAGTGGCAGAAAATTCATTTATGTGATCCTGTTGAGCATGAAATGGTGAAGCAGCAATGGTAGTTGGTGATTCACTGGTTTTTGCAGCTTGGAGACGGTGTGTGCACGCCTGATGGCTGTTCCTGGCACTATGCAAACACACACATTCATCTGTCAAGCCAGACATGGCTTAAAAGTCACTCCCCGGCAGAAAGTCTGAATGGACACCTCCAACAGGCATCTGGCATCTAGATTTACATGTAGGATTACATGTGGTAGAATTACATTAATTTTGGGGGCGCGCGGTGGCGGTCAGAGAGCGCCTCCCCCGACCACAGGTTGAGCAGCGCCGCAGGTTCGAATCCCCTGTCCGGCAATTCTGCAATGTCTCCCCCCGACTCTTCATCCCGGTTTCCGATTAATCCTGTCACTATCTATGAAAAATGGCGCTTGCGCCCAAAAAAAAAAAAGAATTACATGAATCAGATTCCAAAGAAATTGGAACTGTAGTGTAGTCCCTTACAAGTACATTTTGAATCATCTAATCATGATTATAGTTAACACTTGAACCAGCACTTGAACTAGATGAGGCATTTACATTCAGGAAGACCAACTCCCGAATAAATAAAGGAAGAAATTCAGGTGCATACACTATGTAATTTCAGGATCCGGAAGCATCTGCTCCTTTTGTCTTTTAGATTATTGTTTTTTTTCTGAATCATTATTTTTAAAAATGCTTTTAAATTGTGCTGAGACAGGTTGCAGGCTGAAGAACCATCTCATAAATGATAATTTAATGGGAAATTGGTTCCAATGTTGTTGTGGTTCTTTAGACTAGATGTCAGGGCGTCCTTAGTAAGCCTTTAACAATAAAATATCAAATTAAACTAGAGGAAAACATGTGAAAACTACTCAAAAATACACACACAACGGCCAAGCGGAGACTACACAGTTGTGTTTTTGTCTCACGTCAATAAAATATACAGTTTTAATAATAACAACATTGATTATTGCCAACCAGGGAATCCACTTGAATAAACCGGATCAACAGGAGATGAGACAAGAATGAATAAATAACATCCTCCAGCATGACAGATACCTCCATTACTGTTCAAACACACCTGTGGCTGAGGAACATTATGATATATTACTTTACCAGGGTTGGGAAGGTGACTTCTAAAATATTATTCAATTACCTTTAGATTATGTATAAATACAACAGGGTTACTATAAAATCAACATGTTTTGGGTTTGGTGCTACATGAGTCATATGTGTCATGAAATGTGTGGTCCACTGGAAAAGCGGATGTAATCACTGTCAAATGTAACTGTAATCGACATATAAATAAGTAACTGAAGCAATCAACTTAGTTACTTTTAGAATAAAGTCGTCAGTAGTCTAACTTAGTTGCTTTCAAGTAGAGTCATTAGTAAATAGCGAATATGGCAACACCAGTTGTAAAGGATCAAATATACTTGGTCAGAGCAAATAATTACCCAACATCAAGAGAAGCATGAGTTTTGCTTTTTCAATGCCTGCACATTGATGAAATCGATTGCTGCCATTTATTGCAGTGACGGCGCCTGCAATGTAAGATTACAAAAAAATAGATAAATAAAATCACAAAACAGGGCCCCTTTTGGATCACGGTGACCTATGCACTGTGCCTGTTCTGTGTGTATGCAGTCGGGACTCAGGAAACCTTTACGAATGATCCATTCTATAGAAGTGCTCGATCAAACTGAACACTGATTCTATGAACACGTAAGAGATGTGATCATGTTACAATAATTCAAATTGCAACATTTCAGTCCAGCACGTACAATTATATGAGGAATTTGATGAGCAGGGAAAATGGAGGAATTAATTAAGTAAAGAGACTAAATATAATTGCCGCCCTACAGCCAAGCCAGAATGACAATCATCTCCTGTCATTCTGGTTATTACCGTGTGGAATACAACAGCCAGGAAGACGTCACCTTGTTCAGCTGTTTAAAAGGCCTCAGTGAAGTCTATGAACGTAGGCGGAATTATTCCATTCACCATCAAACTCTTCTAAAGGTGATGGGATGCATGCAAGAAGCAATGTCTATTTTTTGATTTGAAGAAGTTAGGAGGAAATCATTCTTCCTGGCCACTCTTCTTCTTATTTTTACAGTTTGTTTAAAGGCACATTATGTAGGATTCTAGTTGGCAGGTATCTGAACTCAATTACCCACACTTCCACGAATGTAACGTTCTCACCTCATTCCAAAGCTTTGGGGCAGCTGCCACAATAAAACTGCCCGAGAACTCTCAGCATCAAAATGAGAAATGCAAACTTGAAATGTTATAAATTCAAATGGCATGTCTGTCATTCACTTTGTGTATGTTACATGCTTTTTGACCTTGATTTAACATGGTATGTGTGATGCTTATTTAAATGTTGAAATTTTAAATTTTATTATATAATAGCATTTTTCAAATCTATTTAGTAATATACCTACCTATGTCAATCTAACTGCGGTACATTATATATCTAATATTTCCAAATATATTAAAAAATGTCTCATTACATTCAAACCAGATTTCATCCTTTGTTCAGACACAAATTGTATTCAATTACAGAAGCAGACCTTCATCACCATGCTCCTTTTGTTGCAAATGAAACCCAAAATGAAATAAAGTGAAAGTCTTACAAATATTTTGTTTAGTGCAGTCTAGCACTCTGCAGAGAGACTCGCTGCTGATAGTGTTATACACCTAAGTGCTACGATGCAGAAGCCGAGCGCAGCGTTGCTCATTCCAGGAAAGGAGGGATTCCGAGTTGCAGCAACACGTGTCAGTGCTGCAAGGTAAACCACCACATTGTCACGCAAGCCGATTCCATAAGTTCTGGTAGGCAACTTTCACTTGCTGCACAGACCTCACTGGCCATTCCACAACTGCATTGAAAGTTGTGGAAATGTCACCACCAATGTCTTACTACTTATTGCTGCTGAATCCATCATTTCTAGTATGAGCTTATAGCCCTTGCTGGCCTAGGGAGGTCCCAACCCTCACCTGCCCATACCCTGTTTCTTAAAGAAATGTTCATGATGCTGTAACCAACACAACTCAAGTAAAGTACAGAAGGCACACAAGCATTAATATTAAGTACTAATACTCAAATGCAATACTGCTTTGTACGGATTTCCACTGAAATCACTGACAGTTTTCTGTGAGAGTCTGTGAAGTAGAAGTGGTGTTGTTTACAAGAAGTTGTGACATGAAATGTTCCAGCAATCTTTTTTTCTTTTAATTTGAACGAAGGTGGGCTTCGCTCAAATGTGCAAAAACTACTACTGTAGCCACCAACTATGAGAAATGTGTATGCTCGCCCACTCGTTCAATAATTGTCTAGCAAGAGCGCACCACCTTTTGTGTGTATCGGCCAGCACTGGATGAAGCAGGACTCTATATGTTATAGTCTCCCTTGCTCCCTCTCCCTCCCACATACACATATTTCTCTTTCTCTCTCACACCTCTCGTTGTCATCTACTTGCCTGTAATTTTGTATGTTTGATATAGGCGTATTATGTGTTGTCCAATGTGAGGAAACACTTTAAGAGAAAGTTTTGCTGTCTGCCAGTCCACACATAAAAGCTCCTGTAAAGAACAAGGCTTTTATCTGGCGGGAAATAATTACCCCACTACTTGATGGAATTGAATGTCACAACGAATGCTTCTGACATCAACAAAGTTCATAAATCTTCTCAGGGGGTGTGTAAACACCATAATTAAATCCTAAGATTATGGTCAAATTGCCCTTTCATTTGCAAAGGTTAAAATGGTGTCAATTGTCTCTCAGTGTGGCTGTCTGGGGACAAAAACACTTCACAGATGGATTACTTTCTAGTTGAGTGTCTCTCTTGTTATTGCCGTGCAGGAGCTAAACACACCCACGCACTCACTCCACAAAATCTGGTCATAACAGTATGCAATTTTAATGAATGTGTCACAATCAGCACTATATGGCTCTGTTTCTCTCTCTCTCTCTCTCTCTCTCTCTCTTTACTTCTCTATCCTCATACCCGTGTCTTTCTCTCCCTCTCTCGCTCTCCTTAACTTTCTCTCTCTTTATCTCTCTCTGTCTCCCACCCCTCTATCACTCTCTATATCCAGGCTGGTGTACAGGTGTGTGGGACAATGTAGCTTGCTGGGAGAGTACAGTTGTGGGTGAGGTGGTCACCATCGCCTGTCCACCTGCACTGAAGGCGCTGTTTGGACGTGATGGTTGGATATGTTCCTTTGTCATTCTCTATGTCAGTCTGTCTGTAGTTCTTATGTATGTATTTGTTTGTGTATATATTTGCCACATTCAAAATTTATGTGATAAACGCTTCCTTCCGATGGTGTTGTCTGTCTCTGCTTATTACACATTATAATAGTCCCATTAATGTTTTACCATTTCTTTTCACCTTGCACCATGCGTTTTTCACCTATCCATTGTATTATTATTTATATATTAATTTTATGATTAACTCTTTACTGAATGCACTGTAGGTTAGGATTTCCCTAATGTGAACAACTGCCTAATGTGGGAACCCTAAACTCCAGTGCCTCACATTAGAAAGCTGCAGAAAATGGCCAACATTAGGGCAATCCACCCTACTACGTGATACCACAGACTTCACATACTCAAAGTAGCCGACCCAGACACTGGGCCGGCTAATCTTAGTATACAACTAATCACAGTTGTAAATCACAGTTGTAAAGCAAAAAAAAAAGTTCTGTTCTGAATGATTTGGGTAGGCCTATGTTTGATGTTTTTGTTTTTGCATCCATTCCGCCACCAGAATATTGGCCCTGAATCGGTTCGGGATGCGGAATATTGTTAATTCTTGAAGTTCTGGCATTCTTTCCACCCAAGACACATTTGTAAACAAGTCTTCCACGTGCTGAGGCTTCGCGCCGCATGTTCAGCGACATGGAGCAAGGAGTGTGCACGCAAAAAAAAAAAGGTTTTTAAAAACCATAGGCGCAGCACGGTATCAAAATGGAATATATGGTTCTTTTCTGTACTGTGCAGTGTGTTGATGCAACAATTTGCATATCCTTTCCCTATCCGCGTCTGGCTGACCGTCACCATCTCTCTCTGACCTTGCCTCCAAATTGACCATTCAATTCAATAATAAAAAGTAAGTCTCTGTCACCAACTATGTTCACTCGCTGTGCTTGGAGGACTCCGAGCGTAGCTGCACAGGTCTCTGTAAGCAGAGAGGAGGAGAAAGAGAGTGCGCAGACACACCACGCCACCCCAAACACCCTTCGGGCGTGCGGGAGAGCAGAAAGCCGTGCAGCCAGAGCCCGCGGGAACAGCCACAGAGAGCATGAAGTCACACAGCCGCACATCAAAAACCCATTGGCCATGTTTTCATTTTAATTGATGTTTTAATTTATATTTTGGGGTATGCCCCGTGTTAATTTTGTGAGGGAGAGCATAATGTTATGTTATCACCACCATCTGATTCATGGTGAGACTATCTTTGAAAATGTACACACTGGTGTATAGGTAATAAGCCATTCTGGATGAATGAAGTAACTATTTACTTTTAAAATATGGTAATAGGGGGGGCGCGCGGTGCCAGAGCGGTTCGAGAACGCGTCCCCAGACCATAGGTCGAGCAGTGCCGCAGGTTCAAATCCCCTGTCTGGCTTTTCTGCAATGTCTCCCCCCGACTCTTCATCCCAGTTTCTGATTTAATCATGTCACTATCTATCTCAATAAAGAATGAAAAACGCTTGCGCCTAAAAATAACGTAAAAAAATATATATATATATGGTAATAGGATTGCGATACCAAAATGATTTTGAATGAGTAACTCTCAGGGATGACTTATAACCTTACCAACCCCGGTAAGTGCATAGTACTTGGAAGTGTTAGCAATAAATCTCATCATGGTTTTAGATGGTGTATCCATCCGCTTTAATGAATCGCATGCAGTGTGGCTGAGATGGGTGAACACAGCCTCCATTCCCCTCTCCCTCGGTATCGCTCAGCTGCGCCTCTTTCATGTCATCTTTCATCTTCTCCCACATCCGCGGCTGGCTCGACTTCTTCCTCAATGAAGGAGTCAGTGCCCTATTAGACCCAAATTGGAAGCACTTTTAAAGACAAAACTTTTTGCCCAGAGTTAGCAATTCAAATGAGGCCTCCATTATACAACATGGTTGGGGTAATTCCTCAAAGAACAGTTGGCTTTATGAATGGAAAGTGTTTTTTTTTTCATAATAGTTGAAATAAAACATTGCATTGTTCTGATTGGCAATTGTTGCAGACCTGCTTCATTATTTTAAGAGAAAAGGACATAATTTATTCTAAATCAAGTCAAATCCCACGACAGACAGGGATCAAACTGGAACACTGCTTTGTGGGACCCAAATAGACTGTTGGCGAGGATAGTGTGTCGAAGGCCAATGTGATGCGATGGTAGCACATGGCAAGTTGGAAGTTGGAATGTGGGAGTTGGAAGTTGTGTTGTTTTATTGTTGTTATAACCCCATTCATTTCTGCGGTATATATATATATATATGTATATATATATATATATATATGGCTGCAACTAACAATTATTTTAGATATGTTTCCTTTCCAAAAAAAATCTAAATATTTACAGCGACACAAAAATGAATCTTGTTATTAAGTAATATAAAATTTGTGTAAACCAAAAGGTGGTGGTGTCAGCAAAAAAAACTGCTGAAATATGTGCTATGTCACATATTTTATGTGGTATATCATGTATATATGATATATGTGGTATGCAGTGTAAAACCATGCCAAACATCTTACATCTTTTAGTATTTTCAGTGTCCATTGCGTTGGATTGACCATCTACGCCTTAAAAATATTAAAATTATATTCTTTATAATTAATAATACATTTATTGATATTTTTTTTTGCAGGGAACATCAGCAGGAGGTGTACTGCAGCCGGCTGGTCAGACATTTTTCCCAACATTACCACCAGCTGTGGAGCAGAACCTACCAAGCAGAAGGTAGCAGTGTGCAACAGCTGCCTTTCACCGCAGTATCAACTATGATTTCCAACCACATACAGTATGTGGGTTCACGTCTTTCAACTCCATTATGGTTACATCATTGTTTTGACAACGCATTTTTCAATCAATACCCAAAAGTGTCGGGGACACGTTGGGCCCGTTGTTAACTACATGGTTGTCATTGTGGAAGTCATGTATAGGTCACACATGCAGTAAAACATGTCAGAATCCAACACAACCTTGTCCAGCACAACCAATCTGCTGACTAAACCCCTGTACCAAACCACTCAAAAAAGTATGATTTGACAACACAGTGAGAAGTTTCACCATTTCACCATGTTAATGTGCTTTTTACGAACTGTGATGCCCTGAAACAGTCCATTTATTATGATTGTGTGAACTCGTAGCAATCTGCTAGAAATGTGTTGTTGAAAGTGCGACGCTATCAACGAATGTCATAGCTTTTGTTCTCAGCCACATCAATGAAGTTGAGTGGCATTTCATTTCAAATTGGTCCAAAGTACTCTCTCTGCTTTGCGTCACATGGAACAAACATCTCAAGGCCATATATTGATCTTTTCAATAATGTTCACCTGTTCTATCGCTGTGGCCACAAAAGTGTGCCTGTTTTTTGTTTTCAGTGGTCTTCTTGAGACATTGACGTTGCAGTCTCTCTCTCCACCCACACTCTCTCTCTCTCCCTCCCTCTCTCACTCTCTCCCTAGCTGGTGTTCTACATGTTGGTCCATACAGTCTATACTCTTGGCCACAGCCTATCATTGCTGGCCCTCGCCGTTGGCAGTGCAATCCTGTCTCTGTTTCGGTAAGTCAATAATAATTAGAGCCCAAACGAATACTGGATTGATTGTGATTATGCAATGAATTGTGATTACTCAACTACAAAAATTACTTGACAGTCTCAAATGAATTTGTTGACTAAAAATATATTCTGAAATGGCTATCCTTATTGTTGCTATCCTTAACTTTTTACAAGTTATCGTCCAGAAAGTCCAGAAAGAAACACATTTGATTATTAATTATTAAATTGAATGTCCCCTCTTGTATATGCATAATTGCTCGTTAACTCAGCAAAACATGTTTTATCCAATTAATACTCTATTAATACTGTGGGTGGAATTCCTCATTCAAGTTACAGTTTTTAGGCAGCGTGCAGGTCATTTCATGTGGGGTTTGCATGTGGCTATGTGGATTTCCTCTGGGCACTCTGGATTCCCCCACCACCAAAAGCATGTTCTAGTTAAGCCTTCTCCACTCAGTGCCCCTGGCCAAGGTTAGGGTTAGAGAATCTGGAGTTAGCCCTCGGGCGCTGCACTGCAGCTGCCCACCTCTCCTCAAGGATGGGTAAAATGGGGTGGATGACTTTCACTGTATGCATGAGTGACCGACTAAAGTTACACATACCTTTCAGCAGCATGTTGACTCAACTGCACATTGCTGTAGTGAAGGCATGAAGAGATGAAATAATAAATAATAATGAAGAGATATATATATAATAATAAATAAATAAATAATAATAAATAAAGATGCAAAATCCATTTCTAGACAATAAATATGCTGCCATGTTTTGGTTCTACCTCTGCACTGTCAAGATGCACAATGCCAGCTGCTCCTTATTAGTGTGCTTCTTCAGTCATATTGATCTGCTAATCAGTAAAAACACCTGGCAGGATTGGAACTGGATTTGCCCTCTCTGGTCATGAATAATCATCTCAAGCTCAGTATAACGCTGTGTTTCCACCGGAATTCGTTGGCGCTTGTTTCGGCGGCGAAAGTCCCGAAAATACCTTGTAAGTGGATGAGAGGAGACCATTCCTAGACGTGGCGGCTCAAATTGAAACACCACTGGCACAGGTGCATATTTCGAGTTTTGCGTCGCCGAAACAAGCGCCAACGAATTCCGGTGGAAACACACCGTAAGACATCACCGACCAAAGTTTGGCAATGTTGCTGAAATTATAATACGGGTTAAGCTGCATGTTATGGTTAGTGTGTCGCTATCAGACCTTTCTTCTGCTGTAAAACATTTGTTGAGGTTGACAACAACAACATGCATCGCTTTTGGGAACATGTGGTGGTGAGGTGGTGGTGTGTGTGGTTAACTGGTGGAGGTGGTGGTGTGTCTGGTTAACTGGCTGACGTAGAGGTGTGTCTGGTTAACTAGTGCCGTGACAGCTACCTCTCCTGTGCTGCCTCCCTGTGTCAGGAAGCTACGTTGCACACGGAACTACATCCATCTGAACCTGTTTGCCTCCTTCATGCTACGGGCAGCCGCCGTCCTCCTCAAGGACCGTGTCCTGTTCTCCAGTGGTCCCCAATGCTCCCAACAGCCCTCATTGGTAGGCCTACATCGTCCTGCACTATAGAGAAAGAGAAAGATAGACTAAGAAAGAGACACTAGTGTCAAGGTCATGGAGAAATATGTTATAATACTATGTAACTAGAGATATTAGCTCTTTCAGTGTCATATAACATATATTTTTCCCCATACGACACTAACACTGAGAATGTAAAACATCTAAATATTTGTTGTGTGAAAGATAAATACTACTCTGCTTCTCTGCAAATATTTACAAATGTAAGTACTTCTGACTGTGAGTGATCATTGTTGAATTTTATAATGATATATTTTTGTATTATTTTATTATATTGTATAATAATGTCAGCCGTTCCTGTTGTGTGCACTATAAGTGAGTGCACTATATGGGGAGTAGGGAGTAGGGAGTAGCGTATAGGGAACGATTTCGGACACAACCAATGTCTTTTCTTCCGCAGGTGGGCTGTAAGACCACTCTGGTAGTGTTCCATTACTTTGTCATGGCTAACTTCTACTGGCTCCTCGTGGAGGGAGCGTACCTTCACACACTCCTGTTCAGCATGCTGTCAGAGAGCCTTCACTTTGGAGTTTATCTGCTCATCGGATGGGGTAAGAACAACCATATGAGGTGATTTATACCTCCAATGTGAGGAAACGTATTTGACCTCAAGAGAAAGTGGAGATCTTACTCTTTATTTTACAACAAAAAAATGGTGATGGGGTTATAAAAAAAAAGGCACAACAGTACCCTGTAACACGTTTTTATGTATAACATATTATTGTATTAACAGTTATATTAAACGACATTGTAATGTGTTATAATGTGATAATATATTTGATGTGAATGCAGGTATGTTATATATGATTAGTTGGCATGTCATTATGATGAAAGGTGAACTAATTGAGCAGTCACCATCCTATAAATATCTGTATGTTGAAAATATTGATAAGCTGTCACAAAATGTGCTCTAAATAAATCTAAGAAATTGCTGAATAGAATGTTTTTCCTTAGGGAAAATAGGACATTTAGACTGGACAGACAGCTGCGTTTTGCTAATGTTACATACATTTCTTCAGCAGAGTGTTCTATCTGCTCTCATCTGTACGTTTGGTAACATGTATGCTAAGGATCATATAAAACTGCAGCACATTATCATTGTGGCCAGCAAAATTAAAAGCAACCACCAATCATCTGTAATTCAGTTTTACAATTAGATCATACTCCAGATCATCAATGACGCATTGAGGATCCTATATACCCCAAATCTGTGAGTTACTACAAGTCTAGTGGCTGAACATTAGGAAAAGCAACGTTTAAGAAGAACTTTGTGCCAGAGATATCCTAAAAAATAATACTAAATATTTTTTTTTTTTTTTTTTAGCAGTCCAGCATCTGCTCCAGCCCCTGGCCCATTGGGATTCTGAGCAAAGTAGCTGAATAGCCCTGCTCTAAGGCCTCGTCTCCCTGAGATTGCTGATCCTAGTGTTCTTGTATTTGTCTATTTACTATACATCTTAGGATAGTCTTTTGTCTTGTTATAACCCCAAAATGCGGAGCGTAGGGTATGTAATGTTTTTGGATGGGTTGCATCTGCCACTGCATCTGCCGCCACATAAGGTCGGGTCCTGCCCGTTAGCATGCGCTAACGGCCCGGCCGGACTGAGCAGGATAGTGCAGTGATTTACTAGGCCTCACTGTAATGGCCCCTGCAGCACCTAGGGAGCGGTCTTTTTATTCATTTTTGTCACCGCGCGGCAACCGGGGAGGCTATACTTTGACATCATTAGGCATTGTTCTCTACACATGCACTTCTAATTTAGGGTAAAAATATGGACTTTGAAAATATGCATACATGTACACAAATCACAGTACCTGTATTATTATTGTATTAAATATATTACTATAGAGCTGACTACGTATAAGACACGCCCTTAGCTCCATATTTGGAAACGGGGTATCCCCGAACACGCCCTTAGCTCCATAGTTGGAAACGGGGCATCTCCAAACCTCTCAGGACGGCCCCAACATACGGGTACTTTCTCAGCAATGTCAGCGTCCATTGGCTCTATGATCGAGCTTCAAAAAGCCTGCGTTTACCGCTATAGGATGACGTCACGCACGCTATGTCTACTTTATATACAGTCTATGGCTTTTTCATTTTATCTTTTCAATCATTAGCCTTTTTCTCTTGGGCTATATGTTAGTGGGGATTGTTCTAATGTGGCCCATTTTTTGCAACGTCCTAATGTGGGACATTGACATGAAGTGTTGAACAGTTGAATCAAGGGTTAAACACATTGCCGTAGTTTGCTTTTTTCATGGTTTCACTGACATTCATTTGTTTAGGGAGTAGCCAGAGCCACTGGAACTTAGGTGTCACACATAAGGCAGTGACCCACATTCGAGCAATTCACCCTGTATGTTGTAAGACAAGCAATGATGACCACATGGAGCTCCTCTGGTGGCAAAATAAAGCTTACCTTGAATCTTGATCATTTGCTGTGTTCAGGTCAGATATAATTGATGTTCAGGATGTTTGGTGGACCAGAAGGGGATAAATAAGCCCACACAAAGTGTGTCTGTGTATTCAGGTATACCGACCATGTTTGTGGTAATCTGGGTGGTGACCAGGGTGCATCTGGAAGATTCCGGGTGAGACACAATCATTGTTACATATAGGCTGCATGTTCTCAAGAATGCAGAGCACAAGGAATCATTTCTTAGGATAATTGCCGTTGTGGCTCAAATCATGGACTAGATTCACAAACGTCCAATAACGATGAATGTAACATTCAAATATTCCAATATCTCTGCATGCATCAGAACTAACATGGGCCATGTTCCTCACACATATCCCAGTCCAATGTCGTTGGGCCAGGTCCTGACTATTTGTCAATTCTTTATTGTTGTTTTTTTGTTTATTTGACATCGATATTACAAGTTACATTAGACAAGCCAGATGCACATGTGTTAGCACAAATGTTGATTTTCAACACCTTGCCACAATTAGAACATGTTTTTAGGGGCTGGCATTAGCTTGGTTGCTAGAGCGGCCGTTCCAATGACTGGAGGTTTGAAAACCTAAAGGTTGGTGGTTCGAATCCCGCTTTCATGTCAGAGTGTCTGTCACACTGAACCCCAAATTGCTCACAATGGATCGTGGTTGAGCACCTTCCATGGCAGCTGCCGCCATTGGTGTGTGAATGTGTACATAATTTCCTGATAGTATTCCATATTCAAAAAAAAAAAGAAAAGAAAAAAAAAGATGTTGGTAGATGTTGTCACATTATCGTCTCACAATTGCAACATGTTTCAGTTTGCAGTTCTGCACACATTTCTGTTATTAATCAAATGTAATGGGAACTACCCCTACTCTTGTATTAGATGAGCCAATTTCAATTGGAAATAAATACAACCCATACAACACATCTGTTGAATGTACACACTCTAATGTAGATGAATAACGAGTGAGTATGGGGAATAAGGGAATAATGATCCGCACACTCTCAGTGCAACCTCATATCTGTGGGATGCTGAGACTGAAGCGGAAAGAATCACCTTGCCAGCTGGGCACCGGTCAGATATAGAGACTGTTGACATACAGTCAGTTGCAGCACTGCAACAGTGATGTCAATGTTCGTGTTTGCCTTTGTCCAATGTTGCATTTTAATAGTTTAAATAGGCATATTGTCATATTCACAGTAGTGTAGAGGTATGTGTGTAAGGAAGGACACAGCCTCTATCATAAAACCTCTTTATTCAAAGAGAGTCAAAACAGAATGACAATGGAACACTGAATGCCCTTGTGTCTGGCAGACAGCAGAGGGGAGTGTCGATGACATCACAATGAGACACCAAGACAGTCACACCAGTCCCGAATATAGGCATGAATGTGCTGGTCATAGAATGTCACGTGTCCACGTGGGTATGAAATTTCCCCAAGAAATGTGAACCGCTACAGTAGTATATTTTTGTATCTATTGTACTGTAATTGTGTTTTCGACTATAGTATT
>OMKY01209366.1:0-11056 GCA_900302395.1 Bregmaceros cantori | reverse complement strand
TGGGTGGTTTTTGTTTGAGCACCGGTGGTGACGTCTCATTCGAATTGCACCCTGCTCGATCCCCATCGCGGTGTGTCTTAAAGGGTCCCGTACATATGGAATATGTAACTGGGTGGAGAGATAGTCTCTGATACGATAGAGAACGTTACGGTTACGGTACGTAACCATGGTTCTCTGAGTGAAGAGACTATCTCTCCAGCACAATTCCGCTTGGGGATTCGTTGCATCAAAATTTAATCGGTGAGGCGGGGCACCCAGGTGCCTTTTATAGCCTCATCAGGCCACCTCCACAGGTGGTGTGTCTTAAAGAAATTATCCACGTCACCTGACCCGAGTGGGGTCAGTTCCCGTACATATGGAATATGTAACTGGGTGGAGAGATAGTCTCTTCACTCAGAGAACCATGGTTACGTACCGTAACCGTAACGTTTTTGCACTAGAACGGACTGTAGGCGTCCAGGGCTATGCAGCTGGGAAGGAAAAAAAAATACATTTAGTGGAAACGTTTGGTATGTTAGCCCCCAATGACATTGTGGCTGTAAAAATGATTACCACGCAAACACATAATAATGAGGAACACAAAGGGGGATTCGCGTGATGAGCTTGGTTTGTGTGTGCATATGCAACTAAGTGGCTGTTTACCACATCGATCTGTGAGTTTATATAATACGCAACCTGCCCTGATGTCATGGAACCATAATCTCCCACTTTACATTGTTATGCATTCTATTGTATAAAATACACTATGTGAACAAGAAGTATACAGTCAGCGCCAACTGCTAAAGGTATATCCCCGAAACGCGATAGAAACATCAATATACCCCATAAATAACAAGTGTGGTATTACCAGAGATGTGGAGTAACGCAATATACTTACTCTGTTACAATTTTTTTGTGTACCTTTTTTTACATTTGGAGTACATTTTTCACATGTGAAAAAAATTTTTTCTTACTGAGATGTCAGCAATTTGCTACTTGTTACATTAACTTGGCCTTTAGAGACACCTGTTGGAAACTGTTGGCACATATGTTGGTGTCATATCTCTCTCACTCTCGCGCGCTCTCCCCGTCTCTCTCTCTCCCTCGGGCGCTTACTCAGTATCTCTCTCTGTCTCTCTCTCGGTCTCTATCTCTCTGTATCATTTATCTACCTATATATCAATATTCCACATTTTTATTCATATACTCCTTCCAGGAGGATATGAAAAGTGGGGGAATTTCCAGAGATTGTAAACTATTTGGATGACTACTTTTTACTTGAGTAATATTTTGCTGAGGTAAAAATACTTTTAATTAATTAATTTTTATGCTGACTGCCCATATCTGGGTATTAGACAATGCCTGGGAGTTTTCAGATGTCTGCTGAGGGATAGTGTCTCATTACTGGCAGGATTAACAACTTGATGTTGTATAAAATTAAATGTCAGTCTTCCTGGCATTTGCTTTGATAGAAAGTGGGAGATCTTGTTCTATGAACGGCAAGTGGGTGCTTTGCACTTGAAAAGGTCAGTGGGGAGAAAGAGTAACTGAGCCAGGAGATCACTTAGTGTGCACGCATACAAATGTATGGTAGGCTGGTGTGTGCGTAAGAAGCATAGACAAGTTTTTGACCCGTTTCCGGTTTACTTCCTTAACTACCTCCGTATATGCTTGCCACTTCCGGTACCATTCATTTGGCTGTGTCTTTGACTATTTTTCAACAAGTCTAATCAGCGGGAGCAGACACCTACTGAGTTATTTTAAAAGTGTGATGGTGAGGTCCGCGTTGGCCGAGTGGTTATGGACAACGCACCTAATGTGACCCCATTCATGTTAGTGGCGCTGCGTCTACCGCAACGTCCGCAGTGTTGCGAGTTCGACTACGCTCGTCGACTTGTCTGCAATGTCTACCCCCGATCTCTTCAACCCAGTTTCCAACTAATCCTATTCAATAAAGATGGAAAAACGGGGCTATGCTACGCCCCGTGCGGATCTATGCCCCACAAACGCATGAATAATGAATAATCTACGCAACCCCTTCCATTTACTCATTCAAGTTGGAATTACCTGTGAAGCAGCCATCCCATTGGTCCAAAAGAACATGTGACCAGATCGGTGAGTAATTTCAAAGTGGATTTTGATACACATGTGCGTGTTGTGTGACAAATTCATTCACTTTCGTCCACTACGATCACTCTACATAGGGAAATATACAGACACAGGAAGTACGTTACACCCGGCGGGTCAAATGTCAGCACCCTGCAGCCTGCGCGCGAACACTCATCTTTATTGTGGGAAGGGAGTAGAATCACGTGACCAGGCCAGTGGTAACTAACTGTATGGAAGTTTGGAAGCCACCCTTTTGCTTATAGGTGCAATTTGGAAGTGTCTGGGACTTTGCTAACAAGGTGCTGTTACAGTCTGTGCATTGCATAAATGCTTAATAGTAATATGTTAAACTTGGATCCAGTTGATGGATGCGTAACCACACCACAAGCAATGGCAGGTAGTGTAGTGACTGACTTGTTTGTCAAGTATGAGCAAAACTTGTTTTTAGACCGAGCCCACATTTTTTGGAATTGGGACACACCGTATGCAGACCACAACTTACAGACCATATGAGGTATAACATATTTGCTTCAGATTGCATTCTCAGTGCAATCCAACAAGTGGTCCAAGGGCACTGGAAATGGTGTTGTTTTTGGTCTACATTTGGTTCATTTTCTGCTTTTACAATTATCCAAATCAGGGCTTTGACCCAATATTTCTCCCCAATTGGTTCGTTTCGAACAGAAACAGAATTATAAAGTTTCATGTTATGAGTTCCACCAATAAATTGACGTTCCCGAACCGGTTAGAACAAAAAAATATGGTTCCCGCAACGGTTAATTAAGTTCCCGGTTTTCTTTTTCGTTCCTTGAACCGGTTCAAAGCCCTGATCCAAATTAACCATACCAACTGCACCAGGGTTCTATTAACTCATTGAATACCAGCCCTTTTTTTTGGAATCATGCCCAAAACTCCCATACATTTTGACCATTTTTGACGTTTTTTGTAGGGGCACAGCATATTATCTGACAAGGCCAACTGAAACATGCTATGGCTCGTTTGAAAGGTGAGACCTTAATCTGTAAGTCGCCGGGGGGCCCTCGGTAGCGGACTGCGCACCACGGGCATCGCGCACCACGGACATCGCGGGCCGGCGCCGGCATTTATGCCGATCCACTTGAAGGTGATCTGGAGGTGTATACATGAGCACGTTTGATGCGGATTATATTTAGGGTTTGTAAAACACTGGAAACTGATACACGCGATTGAACACAATGACTTGGGAGGCGACGAGTTCGAACTGACTAAAAGTTGACTTGTGAAAGCGTGCATAGTGTTGTGGGAGAGATTTTGTAGTTAATTCCCCTGTCAGTTAAGTCTCGCGAGAGTTCCGACGGCAGCTGTCGCGAGATGTCCGTGTACCTGCAAGCGCGTGCTTTGCTCTCCAGTCAGTCTCCAGTTCGTCTTCCGTCTATCACGTTGTGTAACCGAGTAGCTACGTTGATTTATTCCGTGCCTCTAAACCAACCTGTGGACCTGGACGAAGGACGACTCTCTGACGACAGATCGTCATTCACATCAAAGCAGCAAGTATTTCTAGTCTTGTGTCACTTATAGAAACTAGTGTGACTCAACCTAAACTTCCAGTCAGCAAGCACCCTAAGCTGCATGCCTCACAACACCATCCTTCCCGTTAGTTCATCCCCCAGCAATAAATATCTGGAATGCAGCCAGCCCGCCAGCTATTTGATCAGATAGGGTCCAGTGGCCACCCAATAATTCACAGCTTTTAAAGTCGACTTCCTGAATGTTCCCCCATTATATGATAGATGGTAATAATGTCCCTTGCCTTCAAATCGAGCTAAGTAGAAAATTAGCATTGGCTAAGAGTCTAACAAATCGTCTAAAGCTCACATCCAGTAAAGTCAGAGGCAAAGGCACCGAATAGTGTGCTGGTCAAGTGGCACAGGGCACAGTTTGTTTTGACACACATTTTAACATCCGTCGCCATCAGTGATTTGTAGACCTGTAGATCAGTGGATACCATTTCGGGCAGAATATTCATGCTTGTGTGCGGCCATTTCAGCGTCAATAAAAGCAGACTTCCACAAATATCCGACCGAATACACATTATTACTGCCAAAGTCATATTTTTAGAATGTAGAGTAGAGGGTGTGTTCAGATACCATGTGTGCTTGAAAAAGTTTAATGGATACTATAGGGCTGCAACTAACGATTATTTTCGGCAGTTAATCAGACATTTTTGCTGCAAATTAATCAATTAATCGGTTAATTAAAAAAATGTAAAATGAGATTAGAGCGATTATTAACGTTAATTATCATGATAATGATATGTTAATTATTATTAAGTTTGAGCTATTAATGTTGCAAACATTTCTATTTTCTAGTATTAGGTTTTAAATTCTAGCATATTCTGACATATTGGGTTTTCACCGAAGGTTACGTGCTGTCTTAATTGTATTAGGGCCATGACACTGGGAATGTTGACAGGCAATTAATCGATTATCAAATTAATCAATTATCATCAATTAATCGAATAATCTGTTACAGCTCTAATGGACACTACATTCTGAGTTCAGTAGCTTTTTCAACAAAAACATAGCTTTGTAAGGAAATATGTGGGGACACTAACATGGTAGTGGGAGTCTCAGATCCTGGACACTCAGAACAAAAAGTATTTTGTTAAGGTCAATCTCAAACACTAGCCGAATGACATTAAATGTCAATTCTCTCATTTGTGAATTCATTAATATTTCCATCACAGCAGTGCCGTCGCCAAGTTCGAATGGATGGTTGGCTTCTAATCTGTGCATAACAAGAACATCACAGACAGCGTGACCCAATTGTGAATGAATGCAGCTGCTCAGAAAGGTCCCAGCAAGGTTACCCAATGTATGCGGAGGCCTGTTCGAATCTCCATGCCTAATAATTGAACAGTAGCCAAAGAACAAGAGTGTTAAGTTTAAATTAAATAAAGCTGCTACCATAGTTACTTGTAAAAGGAACCAGACTAGTGATTACTAGATACTCCCAGTGTTGGGCAAGTTCACTTTCAACATGAACTTGTTCCAATTTCATTTCAGTCCTTATAAACCGAATTTGTTCATTCAGTGTTCATAGGTCATCATTTTGATGACCTATGAACAGGTGGTTCCCCAAAATAAACTTTTTAGTTCTTTGTTAGTTAGTTTTTTTTTTTACATTGCTGTCAGCTATAATTTGTCCACATTATTGACCAGAACAAAAGACAATATTTAACGTTGTATTAGATTAGGGGCTGGGTTAGATTCTCAGAGTTGGATGGAAACGGTGCAGTTTAGAATATGTTATTTGCTTTATTGCTGTGTTTTCGCTTGGAAGGCTTTTGAAATCTGATTTGTTTATTCGTTCATCAAGCATAATTAAACATCTTGTTCATGTTTGCCTAAAATAAGTTGATGAGTTAATCAACCATCCTTCTTTGAACAAGTTCAGGTACAACACTGGGTACTTCAATAAGTACTTCAGAAACCAAAATAGTAAAGATTAGACCCTCTACTTTTTAGGTGTGATTAGAATTTTCTACATTCTAAAATTATTTTTCTTGACAACTTTGGCGGTATCAATATGTTTTCTGTAGGATGTCTGAGGAAGCTCAAATTTCTAGGAACAATTGTGATCACAAATTTCAAAAGGTCCAACCGCCGAACAACACCTCTGGGGACGCCCCGGACCGCAAATCTTCAGCTGCCACAATCAGTGGCAATCACTGCCACCGTCTCGGGATAAAGAAGCCATCTCGACTGCGGGGTGGTGTTGCATCAAAGACCCTCCTCAACACACCACCAAACACTTGTGCCTGACGACTTACACATACACTGGTTGGATGATTCTAAAAAGTTAAAGGTACTTTTTTCATCACACATACATACATGTACAGTGAAATTCATCCTCTGCATTTAACCCATCCCTGAGGAGCGGTGGGCCTTGGCCAGGGGCACTGAATGGAGCAGCCACGTGCGCAGCTCCCTGAGACCAACTCCAGATCCTGTGCCAGTGCCAGGGGCACTGAACATGTTTTTGATGGAAGGGAAAACCGGAGTGCCCGGAGGAAACCCACGCAGACACAGGGAGAACATGTAGACTCCACACAGAAAGGACCTGTCCGGGTTGGGATTCGAACCTTCTAACTGCGAGGCAGCGCTGCTAACCAGTGCACCACCTCCAATTCTGCTCCTTCCAGTCCCATGACACGAGCTTGGGATCTCCCTCCACTCCCAGCCCGCCTCGTGGGATCCTGTCCTAGAGTGGAGACGAGTACTACCTTGAGATGAAGAGCTAACCTTAATATGGACTCTTTGGCACGCAACGTTCTAGCACGCAGCGTTCTTCACCACCACAAACTCAACCATCTTGTTGTGTGATTTTTACAACATATTGATTTGGGTGGTTGCATGCGTGTTGTATTTGATGCTTCAGTAGTTTTCAGGTGTAAAATTACACTTAAGTCACTGGCTTTCATTCAATGTTGTTATGAATCCCCCCGTCCCTACTCCCAGAAAAGACAAATTATCAAATTATCACAAGTGTGTGCCGCCGCTCACTTACCACTCAAGACGGGAACACAGTGAAGGAGACATGTAGGAGAAAAGGCATGTAGGTTTTATCAGAACATTGAGGCTAGTGTACTCTTTTTTTACCCCGTAGTCTGCTGGGGGTGCACCTTGGGAAAAGCTGAAGGAAATCAGATCAACATGCTGATTAAGAGAGCAGGATCGGTGATTGGCCTGTCTCCCGCTTGAGTCTGTGACCCAAAATAGAATGCACAAGAAGTTGAAGTGTATTCTGAGTTGAAGTGTATTCTGTTGGTGAACCCCCACTGTACTCAGTCTCGAGAATCTGAGAAGCTCTAAAGGGCCCTACATACTTCACGGTGGGGTGGGGAGCAGCCCGCCGTAAAGGTGAACACGTGACCGCCGTCGCGTCGGTTTGGGTAGAAAGTGGTCATAGTCCAGATCACCGCAGTGCCCCGCCTCCCTCTCACACGCGGCGAATGTAAAGTGTCTCACCAAGTGAGACACAAAGTCCGCGGCCAACTTTTCCTCAAATTCATCCATTTTCTCTATTCTATCTCTATTGCCTCCCTCTATTCTATTATGTTCTCTGTCGCTGTCTATATACGCTGTATGTTGTCTCCTCTCGTCTCGAGCGAGAGAGATTCGCGGGCCTGCTTGCAAAACGGGGACCGCCCACTCTCCGTCTTGACCAATCACAGCGACGAGGTGAGTTCGGTTAGTAAGAACCAGGGCTACGGCCAGGAGGTGAGGTGGGGAGCGTCCCACCGACAAGTACCGAGGCACATTGATGACGTATTGTAGTTTTTTTAGCGCAAAAAACTACACCACGGCGGTCTGCTCCCCACCCCACCGTGAAGTATGTAGGGCCCTTTAATCTTCTGTTGTGTTTTATTGACTAAAATGGTTCTGACAGGAATCTAGTTATTCACGTTTGTCAGACAAAATAGACAGGGGCTTTGATATTTAAAAAATGTAAGCAATCAGCTCTGGATTTATATTTTCACACAGAACCATAAAAGCTTGAAGACATTATTCATACACACGCCAATGTTTACCATCCTATCCCATTAAACCTCAAGTGCTAATATGACTCTTTGAGTCCTCGTCACGCAAGACATGCAAAATGATCTCCACAACGAAGGGAAACTTAAAAAAAAAAAAAACATCTTTGTGATATCAACGTTTAGTGAAAAACAGTAGCATGATCCCAGCAAGAATGCTACTCAAATTAAATGAAACCCTAACCCTACGAGGACCCAATGAGTCATCTTAGCACTTAAGGGTTAAAAAATATTAGTCAGTGAATTTGAGAATGAATGCTAATAAATAGATTGGTAAAATAAAATGTGGTTTGATAACGTTTTACAAGTAAAAGTGACAACACTTGGGGCTGGCTCTGTGTCAGTTAGACTCCAGCCCATACATTCCTGTGCCTGGTCTCAGCCCCACCCACTCCCCAATAGAGCCAATAGAATGAAAACATTTAATAATAATAATAATAATACATTTTATTTGTTAGCGCCTGTCAGGTCACTCAAGGACACTTTACAAAGAGCAAGCAACAGAGCAAAAAAACAACAACAATCAAAATAAAAAAGTGAAGATAAAGACAACTAACTAAAGAAACTATAATGAGTAAGCAGTCCTGAAGAGGTGGGTTTTGAGAGAGGATTTAAACTGAGGGAGGGAGTAAATATTGCGTAGTTCGGGTGGTAGTGAGTTCCAGAGTTTGGGAGCAGAGCGGCTGAAAGCTCTGCTCCCATGGTGGAGAGGCGGGCAGGGGGAACAGTAAGATGGATAGAGGAGGAGGAGGATCTGAGGGAACGGGTGGAGGTAGCAATATGGAGGAGGTCAGACAGGTATGGAGTTTGTGGTTGTGGATGGGTTTGAGGGTATGGAGGAGGATTTGAAGATGATTGTGAAATGAAGAGGAAGCCAGTGCAGATGCTGTAGGACAGGAGTGATGTGGTAGGAAGAGGGGGTATGGGAGATGATGCGGGCTGCTGAGTTTTGGATGAGTTGGAGCTTATGGAGGGTCTTCTGGGGAAGGCTGAAAAGGAGGGAGTTCATTATGTTTATTTTATTAAGACATTTTCCAGGAACTTTTCCTATCTGGTATTGATTTATAGATTCACAGGTGTCGGTAGATCAGGTCAAAGTTCATTGATGCCCAATTTCCAATACAGGTTCTCACATACTGACTGAACTCCAACACAACTCAAAATGCACTACTTTTTTTTTTACACAAATATTTTATTTTTCCTAAAATGAAGACAGGAGTTGCTTTTTTTTGGAGTGGGAGCGATATACAATGTCACTTTTTGTGTTTTAAAGCTTTTCACAAAGGTTTCCAAAAAATGTCCATGTCTTTAAAGGTCCAAGTAGTATGTATAAATAATATCTAAACATAGCAGCTCATAAAGATAAGCAATGTTTTTCTAGGGATGTTTTTTTAAATATATATATACACACACATATATATATATATATATATATATATATATATATATATATATATATAAAATTATAAAATATATAATTGAAGAGTTCAGATGCAAAAAACCCTAACTCCAATTGACCACTTTTTGAGGAAAAGGCCATTTTTTTATCAGGCCTTTTGTATTTAAGCAGATGAGAAGAGATATTTTAGACACTGCGGTTAGCAGGATTTACTTCATTGTTTCCACAAAAACATTTCATTTACATATTCTAGATTTAGACAAGATTCACACAAGATAATTAACTCAGTTTTCACAAAACATGTTTTTAGGGGGCTTTGCATCTGAACTCTTCAATTATAAAAATCAAAAATCACCACAGAAAGTGTTTGCCGTGGTCAGTCGCTCTTGACTCCCACCGTGCCATGTTTTTGTAGTTTCGTTCATTTTTAATGTGTCCTGCAATGCATTATGGGTTATATTGCATCATCTAGGGTACATCGATGCTCACTACTTTTCACAGTGCATTGTGGAACACTTTGAGTGCACTGTACATGGAATATTACGAGACCCCTACAAAATGGCGTGCGCCCCATATAGTGCACTATATAGGGAATAGGGAGCGATTTCGGATGCAGCAACCATTATCCACGTTTTCCATTCTTGTTGTCCATGAGTGTATGGTTGTAGTTCCTGGTGTGTAGTCGGTATAATCCAGGTTTGTGATTCTCAACTGTCTTGTAGTCAATTTTGTTGTCCATATAATCCCATCTTGGAGTCCTCATCTTGGAGCTCATACAATCCAGGAATATCCCTCCTTCGGTGACCTCCACTGGACCACCTGCAGTCTCTAAACGCTCTCATTAACTGCGTTATGCGTGTGTGTGTCCCCCAGAAAGTTCTGGGCATTGAGGCCGACTACTGAAAGCAAATGGGGGTCCTGGAATCTGACAGGTGACTCGACACGTGACTCGACACGTGACTCATCGTCATCCAGTCACACACAACAAATGGTACTTCCCCATAACACTGGCCTAAACTTCCTGCTGAGTTAACAGGAAGTAGATTTGGGGGCACCATTGCCTGTGTGACATATGTGCAGCAGTTAAAGAATCCATATTTAATAGTGACTATCATAATGTCTTATATATGAAAAAAAGGAAATCCATCCCCGTCAAAAGTGAAAGAAAAACCTAAAAATTGTTGGAAACTGTGCTGCCCAGGAGCTCAGTTGGTTAGGCAGAGCGCTGGAAAGCATGCATATGCCTTAATGGCGCGGTGACTCGGTGGTTTGAATCCCTCACTTTGTGAGGATTTGTTCTGACAAAATAATCCATCATTTGAGGTTTTGGGGGAAAATCGTTCTACGTTCATGACCGGGGCTTTGCCAATTTTGTGGAAATTAGTTTTCGCTGGATGGCCGAATATCATCACTCCTCAGGATTTAAATGACTCGGCTTAGGTGCAAAGAAAGAATAATTGTTCTGTACAGTTTGTTATGATTCCTGTTGGTAGTTATTACGGCGCGGTAGCGCCCCCCTACTGCCTAGCCTCCGTAAACGGTGCGAAAGCGGCAAGGCGTAACCGTTTTTGAGGAGTGATTAGTTGAGTGAAGAAGAATGGTGAACTGTGGTCGGTGTCGGTGTCACAGGAGCGATAGCGATGCTGGAACCCGTAGATTGTTCAGGCTAGATCCCAGGTCCATGTCATTAAACAACCTCTCGCACAAATGGTAGATCCCACCCATGTTTCAAATAAAAAAGTTTGACATCATCGTTTCCCCAAAAATGCGGAGCGTCCGGGATGTCATTTTTAGTTTTTCTTGCGCCTCGTCCGCAGAGCCCCTCCGTGTTAACGCAATAACTTGTTGAAAAGATGGATGGATTCGTCATAGATTTGTGTTAATGCTGGGGCCACACCTTCTGACCGGCTGGATGGATTTCAGCTTTTTTTTTTTAGCTTGTTACACCTTTAGCATAGGCCTAGTTTCATTTGATTGTCATTTATGTTACT
>OMKY01209361.1:0-17562 GCA_900302395.1 Bregmaceros cantori | reverse complement strand
CTGGTTCCACTCCCTTCTGTGTCTTTACTTCCATTGCTTGCCCTCTTTTGCATATGTGGTCTTCCTCTCTTCTTTGTATGTGTCCGTACCATCGTAGTCTTTGCTGCTGTAGCTTTTCTTGTATTGGTGTCACTTTGAGTTTTCTTCTTATTTCTTCGTTTCTGACTCGATCCAGCCTTGTAAAGCCACATGTCCATCTTAACATTTTCATCTCGGCTGTGGAAATTGCATTTTCACCACTTTTCTTTAGTGCCCAGCACTCTGACCCGAATCCCCTGTTGTTCATTCAGTCGTTTTAATTGTGTAGAAAAAGGTCACAGACCTGACCTAAATTGTTGTTCTAAATTCCAGATGTGGTGCAAAAACTTTTTTGGGGGACGCAAGCACTCTTTGCAGAAAAGCCGGAGGGTTTGTGCGAACCCACGGCACTGCTCGACCGGTGGTCTGGGTGACGCGCTCTCTAACCGCTCGGCCACCACGAGTCCCCGCAAAAACGTTTGAGTGCTTGATTGTGTGTTTTGTTTTTCATGATTCCATATTTTCTTCCCTATGCATGCTCTAAAAACTATTACTTACTAACACAATTGTTTTTCATTATTCCTGTTGGTGTTTCTTAAAGGCATCCAGTGGCCTTTTGAAATGACCTCAGTTTTGTGCCACATCTTTGATCCGTCTTTTTCTATAAAATAAAAACGACTGAATTAACATCCTCAATGAGAGGTGATCCCAAACCTTTTGCCAGGGATTGTAAATGGTGTAATTTCTTTACAAAATTACTCAAAAGGTGTATGGACCGATTTGTGTTTCCTTGCACCCCCCCGGGGCTGATAGGTGTGAGGCAGGAGAGCCGGTGGAAGTGGATGAGCGTGGCCCTCTGGTGATCAGCGAGGGGAGACTCTTCCAGCACTACCCCCGTCTGGGGACCTGCTGTCTGAGCAGCAGGCTGGAGGGGTCCTGCCTGCATGGTCTGGAGCGTGATGTGGAGGACCTCAACACCCACTCAGACCAGGTACATTCATTCACATGTCAATCATGCAGATATCTGTTCATTTAATTGACAACAATAACACAACTCATTTGGTGTAGGGCGTTATTTTATTTAAAAATGTAAACGCATGTGCTACTGCTGGCTCTGTGGCGCAGTCACACACACACAGATGTTAAAGCGTCTGCGCAAGTCGCATTGCGGGCCAGCGATGGCAAGCAAACGCGAGCATGGACAGTGGACACAGAAATGCATGAGAGAGGGTCAATAGCCCTGTTTAAATGGAGGTTTTTGGGGCGTGCGGTGGCCGAGCAGTTAGAGAGCGCGTCCCCCAGACCATAGCAGTGCCGCAGGTTCAAATCCCCTGTCCTGCAATGTCTCCCCCAGACTCTTCATCCCAGTTTCCGATTTAATCATGTCACAGAAGAATGAAAAACGGCGCTTGCACCCAAAAAAAAATTAGAAATGGAGGTATTGATCTGATTTATATTTAGTCAAATTAATCTGCCTCATCTCTTCACACACACACACACACACAGTATACCACGGGGGTGTTCTGCAGGCGGTGAATCGCTGCCGCCTGTAGAGTGCAGTTTTCTATACAGCTGCCGTGTAATCGGGCACACATTTGTATATCAAGATCAAGGATTTTTTTTTTCCTTCACCAAATTACTCATAAATAACATGTTGCAATGCTTAGTATAAGCATTGGATAAAACGCTTTAATGGGGGATTCTTTCAGCCCTATTGACCCTATGTACTTGGCATAAGAATATGGCCAAATATTAACAAAAACATAAATTGCCGACCTACATCCTGAAACCTTCGTTCTTCAAACACTCTTCTCCCCAAACCTGTCGACACCAAACTCGTCCACGCATCGCACGTGACTATAACGATTATTTGGTCTGCATTAAGCAGGTCTGAAAAGGTGTCAATTCTCATAGTCTCATAGAACTGGTTTTATTTCTTCTGTTTGTTTTTATTGTCTTATATATATTTTAAATTTTCATTCATCTTTCTTCCTCTGTAGCTTTACGAATGTAAAGTGCAATATAAATACAATTCATTTAAATAGTTGTATTATTTAATGTCAATTCGTTGGGTTTATTTGTCATTGTTGTTTTTCCTTGGTTGTGTTTTTCTGGTAGCATTTTGACCACCAAGGCTGCAACAGCACTGCTCTGATCTGAGGTTGTGCTACTAGTTCTATTTAGCCCCATGCTATGAATAATTCCAGGATCAGTTTCTATCATTATGCAACATAATGGCAGTAATTATATGGTAATGTGAGCAATCATGTGGTAATGTCACTGCTGCTGACTGATATGATCCATGCCACTGACATATTTGACACCTCCATTCAGCACAAACCACTTCTCCCTGGTTAGCTTCAGCAAGCTAACCAGGCTAACGAATAACACCCGGACCAGATTTAAATATAGACACACTCCATGGGTTAGCTGCTAATGCTAACATTTCCACTAGCTGTGCACCCATAACACCACACAGAGCTTATACATGGTCACAAACTCACACTCCATGGTTAGCTGCTAATGCTAACATTTCCACTGGCTTTCCAGCATTAAGGCAAGAGCCAGGTTTAAATATAGACGCGCTCTATAACTAACATTTCCACCGGCTATACTGCATAACACCAGGAGGCAGTTTATATATAGACTCAGCCCATGGATAGCTTATGCTAACATTTTCACTCATGGCGTAGCAATAACACCAGAGGCATATATATAGAAAGAACACTGCTTGCTATCGTGCCCTCTAGCTAAGTGCTAACACTCAGATGGCACAGATCTGAATGCGACATGTCTGTCTGGCGTTGTGTGTTAATTTTGAGTGGGGGGCAATATGTGTGTGTGTGTGTGTGTGTGTTTGTATGTGTGTGTGAGGGAGGGAGAGAGAGAGAATGGGAGGGTGTGAGAGGGGGAGAGCGAATGGGATATGGTGTTTGTGTGTGGGAGAGACAGAGAGAGAGAGAGAGGTAGGGAGGGCATGAAGGTTAACAGTGTGTTTTCAGGTCACTTGTTGAGCCTTTAATTAGACACAGTGGAGATTGTCTCTTCGTCTTCGTGTGGAATAACTTGTTTTGTCTGAAGATGACACGGCCGGCCAGGTACACTGAGGGAACACTTTATATCTATTTCATTTCAGTTTGTTTGCTTCATATCAGTGTCATGTCCTTTAAATAGTATTGATGTGTTCAGTGTGTTTTCCGGTATTATTGCGTGTTTCATTTTTATGTGTTTGGTTTGAGATTGGTTGTTAGATCTTTCAAGTTTGTTTTTGAAGTTGTTTGATGTATTTGGTATCTGATTGTCTTCAAGTTGTTAAGCTGATCTGATGTGTTGGATCTTTTTCATGAGATTTTTTGATTTGATTTCAGGCGGCCAGTGACAGAGCAACACTCACTGCTCCCGATAACACCCAGGAGGTCATAGAGTCAGCCTTGGAACCATCCAGTCCGGACCCAGAAAAGAGTTCCCCGGAGTTGGACCCAGCCAGTCCTGACCCAGAGCAGAGTTCCCGGGAGTCGGAACCAACCAGTCCTGACCCAGAGCAGAGTTCCCGGGAGTCGGAACCAACCAGTCCTGACCCAGAGCAGAGTTCCCGGGAGTCGGAACCAACCAGTCCTGACCCAGAGCAGAGTTCCCGGGAGTCGGAACCAACCAGTCCTGACCCAGAGCAGAGTTCCCGGGAGTCGGAACCAACCAGTCCTGACCCAGAGCAGAGTTCCCGGGAGCCGGAACCAACCAGTCCCGTCCCAGAGAAGAGCTCCAGCTCCCGTGGGCGTCGCAATAGGAAACGTGCTTCCAAAAGTGTCTCAGAGTCTTCCTGCCTCCCTTCAGATGGTGCCCCCAAACCCCCAAGAGCGAAAAACGCGGGGGGTCATTCTAGGCGGGTCACTCCGGGACAGTCTGCCAAGATCTCAGCCCCTGTGCCAGAAAAGACTCGGTTACCCACAGTGCATCTGTGTGAATCAGCGCCGGTTGCCTTGGTGAGAGGCACAGAAAAACAGGAAGGACGGGACGTTGGTCTGCACATTTCCTCTGGGCAGACAGACGGCACCTCAACTAACCACAGTCATGTGACGCACAGCCAACTGCCTGACAGCTTGACAGGTAACACTGCTACTAGTACCGAAATAACAAGACTGATCCTGCTAACTAGTGTATTATTATAACTGTTAACCTGAGCAACAATAACACTATATTTAGATTATTTTTTTTACCGTTGGCTACTTGGCATGTCTTCTATGGTCTTTTAACATAACTACTATTTATTTCCACCGTGTATACGTATAGCAACTTCAACATCGGTACTAATTTGCTGTTATTATTATATATGTCGATGTATGTCTGTAGTTTGTGTCTTAACATAATTTCCCCAAATGGCAACATTAAATTCTGCAACAGACAATAATTGAGGAAACTCATTAATTCTCTTTTTAAAATATAAAAAAGCTTAATTGTGATTTTAATGATGCAAATACTAGTAGCCAACATAAAATTACCGCTTACTGGAGCTAGGGCTGTGCAAAAAATGTATTCGAAATCAGATTATCTTGTAAAAAGGTTTTTCAAATATGTAAATCTTCAAATCAGATTTTAATGCTTTTCTCGAATAATTGTAGTACATCACTGTTGTGGTAACCAATTTGGTTTACTATGAGTCACTGCAGTTTTGCTGGTTGTTTTGTAAATTATAATCGGGCATTTGAATATATTTAATACAATCAATGAACTTATAGTAATTGCATGACAAAGAATGACATACTTAATTTCCAAAAGTGGCAGAGTTTGCAAAATTTGAAATAAAAAAAAAATGTTATAAAATTCTTTATTTTTGTTTTTTGTTCCTTCAAAAATCTGAAATTGAGGTTTTAGAGCAAAAAATCAGAATACATTTTTTAGCATAATCTTGATATTTTTTTTTTTTTAGCCCTAACTTGAATTATTGTTTAGACGTCTGATTCAGTTGCGTTTCATATGTACACTCATCATTTGCATAATTTACTAACGTGCCACGCAAATTTTGCCACTCACAAATGCTGCACAATACATTGGTGACGTTACTTTTTTTTCTGTTTCCGCAACTGTCATTGGTTTAACTTTGACTGGGCGAACCACCGCGTTGAGGGCCTACGCCACTCACGATATGACTAATTTAAAACTACTGAATCGATGACCATTATTAGTTATTTATCACGGTGAAACAAATCGATTTGTTGTTATAGACCTAACATATGTCGTACCTTGCTAATTCATTATGCAATCATACCTTTTTGTCGGCGCACTGCTCCCAGTTTAGATTACTTGACAAGGATTTGTTGTAGTTGTCACTTGTGAGGTAATCAATTTATTGTGTGTGTGTCATTAGCTATGGGCCAGGACCAGTCCCTGGAGCCTGAGTCTGACCTGGGTGATCCATCCAAGCTTGGCAAACCTCGGCGAAGGATTTGGAGAGACGGAGGCTGGGCTGTTCCCACTTGGGCATCTGAAGCAGGCAGCGATTTGTCAGTGATTCCCCAGGATGGTGGATCACATTCTGCTCAGGAACATCTCCCCACCCGCACTGCAGAGGAGACCATCTGTACGGACCCTTCCTCCTTACATAACGAAGGAGACTCGCATCTAAGTGTGTGTGAATGTCCCAGCTGGTCTGGCGTCACTGGTGATCCTTGTGTGAAAGCTCCTGGTCAGGTTGTCGTATTTGGAGCAGAGCCAGTGGCGTCACGTGCAGCCGGCACACAAAGACAGGAAGGCTCCGGAACAAGGGAGGGAGGGGAGAGTGGGGGCAAGGGGAGGGTCAGCAACAAGGAGGACGAGGAGGGTGAGGGAGTGTCGCTCGACAAGGGCAGGAAAAAGAAGAGAAAGAAGAAAAGAGGCGCGGTCGACGCCAAAGTCGATCCTGTCTCCAGCCCAGAGTGTGTTGCGCCGGCGGACATGCAGGCAGACACCAGGGCAGACATGCGGACCGAGACGTTGGTCCAAGATGAGCGCCCGTGGACTGTGGCTGGGGTGGGAATGGTGGACTTCTCCGGAGAAGAAGTTGAGGAACAACAGAAGGCTCTCCAGCCTACTGTCTGTGGACCTTGTCAGTCCCATCGTTCGCCCATGGACCATGATCTTTGCGTACCAGCCGAGGAATTTCAGTCGGCTGGTTCAACTGATGTTTCCATGACTTCGGATTGGAACGCTTTGGTGGGAGGTGTGGAATGTGTTGCGTCAGACAGTAATGTTGAATGGATGTTGAATGATGTGAATGTTGCAAATGAGATTACGGAGCCGATGGAACAGAACTATTTGGACTATGTGCAGTCCAAAGTGCAGTTGAGTATTGTCGAACAGTCGCATCGTGATTCTGATCTTGCCAAGGAACGTACAGACCTCTCTCTGGGTCGGGAACCCGGAGTAGAATTTTTAAATGTTCTTCCTAATGAAGCAACGGTCAGCTTTGGAGTGAATGCCTACGAGGATGGTGAAGTGATTGGATTTCAGAAAGCGACAGCAATGAGCACCTTTGAACAAACCCCAGAGCTTGCTGCTAAACCCTCTGAACACAGCGTGGAAGCCCTACAGTCCACAGCGTCCGAGGTGGTAAAGGGAGAGTTGTTGGCACTGGATATACTTGGAACGCGAGGATATGCATGTTTTGATGATGAATTCCCCAGACTTGAGCAAGATGACAAAGGGCCTGAACAAATTTTAGAAGGAAGGAGCTCAAAGTGGATGAATGAAGCTAGCTACCCTGAGAGCAGCGGGTCCCAGCAGGGCGCAGCACCATGCATTTTAAAGGAAAAGCCTGTAAACAGCCAGCTTCACTTGTTTTACCAGCAGGACCTGGCAGCCACGGCCGTTGCTGTGGTTACAGTAGCTGTAGCATCGGCCTTGGCTGATGTGGAGCTCTGCCGCTGGCCGGCAGACAACTCTACGAAGGCCCAAGATTGTGTTACGCTACAGACTTCCAGTGTAATTGAATCCGTTCAGGAAACAGGGAACACGGATATGCATTGTCCGTCAGAATGCGGGGCGTCTTCTGTAGATGGATGGATGTTGAAAATGGCTTCAGAGAGCCAGAAGACCATCTCGGCAAGTCCAGGATGTGATGATGAACAACACCCACAGCTCAGCATTGTAACACCGGAATGTTTCGACAAGTCATCAGTACAAAACTGGGAAGGTCCTTTGTCTCAAGATGCCACTGTGGAGAAAGTTAACGCACAAGCGGAAGAGCCTACTCTTTTTCAACATTTAGCAATGCAGCCCTTAGCTTTAGATACAGGGAAGCCTTCAGGGGATTGTCAGTTTAGCGCTCCCTTGTCCGCTTCTTGTGCAGAACAGGAGTTTGGAGCTTCATGTTGTTTGTTGTTGTCTGATGATAACACTACTCTAGATGCTGCAGAGTCTGTTAATGTTGATGCAGCTTCACGTAATTCTACTCCAGATGCTACAGAATCTCATGATAATCTAGCTGTACATAGTTCTTCTCTAGAAACTGCAGAGTCTCTTGATAATGCATCTGCACATGGTTCTAGTCTAGATGCTGCAGAGTCTCCTGATCATGTAGCTGCACAGAGTTCTTCTCTAAATGCTGGGGAATCTCATGGTAATGTAGCTGCACACAGTTCTACTGTAGATGCTGTAGAGTCTCTTGATGAGCATGTAGTACAGAGTTCTACTCTAGATGCTGCACTGAGTTCTACTCTAGATGCTGTACAGAGTTCTACTCTAGATGCTGTACAGAGTTCTACTCTAGATGCTGCACAGAGTTCTACTCTAGATGCTGCAGTGAGTTCTACTCTAGATGCTGCAGTGAGTTCTACTCTAGATGCTGCAGTGAGTTCTACTCTAGATGCTGCACAGAGTTCTACTCTAGATGCTGCACAGAGTTCTACTCTAGATGCTGCACAGAGTTCTACTCTAGATGCTGCACAGAGTTCTACTCTAGATGCTGCACAGAGTTCTACTCTAGATGCTGCACAGAGTTCTACTCTAGATGCTGCACAGAGTTCTACTCTAGATGCTGCACAGAGTTCTACTCTCGATGCTGCACAGAGTTCTACTCTAGATGCTGCACAGAGTTCTACTCTAGATGCTGCACAGAGTTCTACTTTAGATGCTGCAGAGTCTCCTGATGATCATGTAGCTGCTCTGAGCTCCACTCGGGCTGCTGCAAAATCTGATGAGAATGTGGCGGCCCAAGGTTCTACTCCGGTTGCTCAGGCTGCAGTCACTGTGCAGGGCGACACCAGTGTTTGGACAGAAGATGGATGGAGCGCTAATCAAGCTGCGCCATTTGGCTGCGGGCCTGAACACTGTGCATTTGCTGCGAGAGCTGCCAAGGAAACCGAGCTGGACACAATACCTGGGGATGCTGAGAGACAGGCGGAGGACAGAATCTCTCTATCCCCAGGGGATGGTCCATACCTGCAGAGGAAAGGAGACGGCATAGGAGAGTTTTCTGAGGATGCCCAACCCAAGTTCCTGACAGGTACGTTTTCATGTTCAATTTGTTCATTGTTCATATGGTCCTCAGTCCTCTCTGAACACTCATTCTGTACTGTATCGTCTTCACTGTATTTATATAGTCCTTAGCTTATTCAAATGCAGTGATCTAATAAAACATGTTACTATTGTTATAGCTGGATTGCTTATTAAACAATTTGATTGAACCAACTCCTACAGGTCACTTTGTGTTATTTTGTATTACCAAGGTAGTTATTACCTCCTGGGAGTGTATAATGTATCCATGTTGGTCTACAGCAATGCTTCAGGTGCATGGCTGTTGTGGTTGGCGTCTGTGGTGAAACCCATTGACAGTTAAACTATTTTATGACATTGTTTCTATTTTTGGTCCAAAATTGTAATACATTTATGGGACATTTTCAATAATTGAATCCAGAGTTATATCAAAACAAAAAACAACTGAAATGCGTTTAAAAATTGCATGGACCATCCGCTAAATGATCTATGAGATCTGACTAATGGAAACACGTTTAGATTTCCAAAAAAAAAAAGAAGAATTTCATCGTTCAAAATGTTTGTTTTATCAACTGTGTGCTTATTTGATACAAAGTACAGTGAACTCTCCCTCGGGCTTGGAATTCATCAAATTCCTATTTTCTTACCACTCTCCATGCCAGAGTCATTAGAGTTAAACGATACGGCCCTAGTTTCTATAGATAAATAGATTTGGATTAACTTTTGTTTCCTCTTCATACAGAGACAGATGGTCATCAGGTCCTCCACAACATTCCTCCAGCCCCAAACATCCTCCCAAAGGTGAGCTGATGCCATTGCAGTCATCTTGGTCAGGGCTAGTAATGCATTACTGCACAACCTTCAGCCATATTGGTTAGGACTAGTCAGGTCTAGGGGTTGTTAACCTTTTTCATCCCAAGGACCCCCTTTCCCAGCCCAAAGCAACTCCCGAATCTCTAAGAAAAAAAAATGAGTGTGTGTGTGTTTTCAGACCTTGTTTGGAATAGTTCCACAACTATTTGGCACACCATTTAATTTCATTGGATTTTATCCCAAAAATGAACAAAAACATGCAATTAGGCCATTCTGCATTCACATCTAACATGTAATGTGTTTTCATGACACGTGAGACAAACGTGGCTTCCCAGAATTTTGAAATCTCTTGCCATCATGTTTGCTTTGTACTCAAATCAATATCGCTGACACTGTTGGCCTGAATCCCAGAGGATGAAGCAGTAAAAAAACTGTGCTAACCGTTGGAACCTGTGCTTCCAACATTATACACCAATGCAAAGGGGACCTCATGCCCACTTTCCACACGTCACGTCACTGGGCATTTTGCCATGTTGCAGCACAACTGTGCCAACTTGTGTTGTAGATGTTTGTATGTTGTTCTTTTGTGTGTAAGTGCTGTCTGTAAGTGTAAGCGTTCAGTTATTTATCTAATATAAGGTATAGTTACCTGCGCCGGGGCGTAGCCGCGGAGCAGGTTATGTTTATAGCCGCATTGGTTTCTCCCCTCGATAACTGAAAAGGTTGTGCACGGTTCTGGATGAAATTTTGCAGAGTTGTTGGAAATGAAAAAAGAAAGAAGTTTTGGTGCATTTCTGTACCCTATACAGTAACATAATCATACTTAATCACTAACTTACCGATAGGTCGCTGTGCGGTCACGTGACTAGACTCCCGGGTCCAGGGGCCGCTGGGAAATGTAGTTGGCATGTTCGCCGGTGGCGTCAATCATAATCGCGCTACTCTACGAAGACTTTGATAATGGGTTGCCACACATACTGCTAGCACTAACAGTACTATGTTTTTGTACCACTATGACACATGTTGGCAATCTCTTGAGTGCTTCTAGTTACTGTGTTGTATTTGTTTTCTCCTAGCGTGTTTTCCCGTAGTCTGTGCATTTGCTTTCCTTCTTTGCTCGGTGTTTTCCTTTTTGTGTACGGCACATTTTTGGTATTCGCAGCCGTGGAGAGCATGCTCGATGTGCTCCTCCTCCTCGTGTCTGTCCTCTGGTTCTGTGATGTTTGCTCGCTCACATGATATTCTAACTACTAGTTTGCGTGTGGTTGGATGTTCTGTCCACAGTAGGTAATCGCCTGAGTGTGGGTTTCCTAATTTTATGGTGCTCTAAGGGGCAATACAATTCACGGTGTATGTCTTAATATAAAAGTTTAGTAGTATACTATATACAACAGCCACCAATTCTGACACCACACAAGAATCTAACTCATTCAGTGCCAAATACACATGTTTTTGTTAATAGTACCACTGAGTGCCAAAGACATGTTGGATTTTATTGCCAAAAAAAGATTGTGTGCAGTACTTCTATCTGACCAGATGTCGCCATACGCGAGAAGTTGGCAGTTTTTAGTCGTGCCCAGTTGCCCACCCCTGTTCTGGAGGCTATAACTGAAGAATGGAAAGGGGTGGAATCAAGCGGTTTCTTTCTGAAGATAAAGGAAAGCCTGAAGTTTCCGGTGCCAGGTGTCTTGTTTTGTTGGCAAATTTTCTAGGCTGACACTGGATGAGTTAAGTCTATCGCTGATTCAATAGAAACAACTCAAAGATTCCTAGAAAATGGACTTTAAAACCACTTGCCAGTAGAGCTGCATGGTTTTGGAAACAAATAATTGTCAATTTCCCCACCAAAATCAGATTTGATTTTATTTTTTTTAAATAAACACTTCTTTCTACGTTGGTATCTAACCTGCAATGACCATACATTTCCGGGATCACTGTTTTCTACTCTTGATTTGACCTGCTTACATTAGTTGATAAATAACAAAGCATACATGATTAATAATTGTCCATTTCGACCATGTATTGAAATACTGTAAGACTCTTTTTGTAGACTGTATTGATATGCAGCCATAAATAATGGCAATATTTTTATAAAATCTCTTCATCTTTCTTTGATATGGGACAACAGTGCAAAATTAATGGCACAAGCATTTGGTAAAAGTCAAATGGATAAGTTGATCAAAATCAACATTTGTCGTAAAAATAAAAACACTTCTTATAACATAGATGAATGCAGTGGAACAATGTAGATGTATAGTGAGGGCCTCTTTTAACTTGCTAGCGATCTCCTCGCCGGAGGGAGAGCGGAGGATCGACTCTGCAGACAGCGCTGTCCTGAGACCAATTCTCGGCAAAGCGTTTGCAAAAAGTTCTCGGCTCGTTGTGCTCATATCGCACAACAAGTGCCTCCAACAGGTTTTTAAATCCTGGGTCATGCCTTTCCTGATGTGGAAAACTAGAGCCTCTTCATCCGTATCTTCTATTATTATCTATTCTTTATCCGCTTCTCGTCTGCGCTAGCAGCGACAGACCGCAATGTCCGGACCATCTTTAGCTGCTAGCATAACACCTCGTCCACGTTCCGCTGGATGTTCGCTTTCTCAGTGTTGGAAAAGATTTGTTGTGCAACGGAACACAATTTGCAGCGCGGTGTAAACTTTTCGCTCTCTTTTCGCTCTCCAGTCCACAACATGAAGAACAATGTAGAATGTACCGTCATGCGAACAATAAATATGCTCTTATTGTTGCCATCTGTTGGCCTGTTGCCAAATTGCACAGTAGCCTACAACCCCCGCTTTGGGAGGAAGAGGTCTACTGTGATTGGTCGAGAAGAAATGTCTTCCTGTGCACATAACTGCAGAGATTGAAAATGAGCGCCCCAAACTTCCCTCTCCCAGAACCCCATGCATTTGGTCTTTGCACCACATTAATTACCTGCGCCAAGCAGGTTATGTTTTTGGTCGGGTTGGTCTGTCAGCAGGTTAACTGAAAAAGTTATGCATGCATCTGGATTACATTTGGTACAGTTGTTTGAAATGACGAATAGAACGAGTGATTCAATTTTGGTGCATTTCTGTAGCCTATAAGTAACATACCGTATTTTCATATTATTGGTATAGTTTGTTTCAAGGCGGAAATGGATCTCTGGAAGAGATTATTTTCCTGGTCTAAGATCAATATTTTTTTCACTCGCAAAGACTCAATTTTCACAATTTTTCTGTTTACTATGTTTGTAGCTGGGTGCGACGCTGGATCCACTCTCTCCATTTGGAGTGTTCCGCGTTATATGTATAAAGCAGTTGTTGAGAGTTTACTGTCTTGTAGTGTATGCAGGGTTCCTGCGTATCCTTGTAAAGCCTTAAACGACATTAGATTCTTATTCTAAAAAAAAGCCTTTAAAAAGTCTGGAATATAATTTCCAAAAGTCAGTCAAAATGAACGTTTTACACTGGACAAGATGGCTGAATACTTTTGTTTGGTCCATAACTTCTCACCGGTTGGATGGATTTGCCCCACATTTCTTTAGCTTTGTTTTCACAATAGTTATTTGGTTTTAAGATAGACATATGAATTAAATTTCATGTATTTCAATATGGCAGACATTTTCCTTTGTATGGTAAGACACAAAATCTTGTATGCCAGCAAGAGGTAGATTAACTGACATATGTCAAGATTATTTTTATTCGTACCAAGGGAATGGAACGGCACCTTTCAATTCTTTGACCCTGACAAAAACACCCTGTAAGATGCCCTGGTGATGTCACAATAGCTATAGAATGGCCGACTCTACAATATTTCTGTGTTTTCCTAATGCTTCCATCATGTTTCAGCGATATCCCTTTAGCAGTCAACACCGACTGCATACCCCCTTTATATTGATAGGTGTTGGTGGTTCTGTCTAAGCCAGTAGCATGCCGTGAGCATTACACCTGGGCCTTCACCTCAGCCCTCGCTGTCATTAACCCTTAGGTGCCCGGACTCGTTGGGTCTTCATGCGTTTTTCCATTTCATTTGAGCAGCATTTTGGGCTGTGATCAGGCTCATAGATGTGTAGGATGATTTTTTTTTTTTTTTTTTTTACTGAACTCTGATATCGCAAAGATGTTTTTTTTTCCCCCGCATTGTGTAGATCTTTTTGCATAT
The DNA here is from genome assembly GCA_900302395.1 of Bregmaceros cantori. Lineage (NCBI taxonomy): Eukaryota > Metazoa > Chordata > Actinopteri > Gadiformes > Bregmacerotidae > Bregmaceros > Bregmaceros cantori. The sequence continues at coordinate 4,122 of OMKY01209361.1, read as the reverse complement.
TTTCCTATGAAGACTTGTTGAGTTCTATGAGCACCTTAAGGGTTAATGACAAGGATGTAAACAAATTGATCATATCATCGGAAACAGTATCGGCTTTATATCATCCATGTTGCAATTGCAAGCAATATACGCATGGAAATAGGGGTTTTCGGACCTAATAAACAAGCCCAAATATGTACGGCAATGACTATGTTTTAGCTTCTATCCATTGTTATTTAAAACAGGTTAAAATCGCCTAGAACAGCCTCAGGCTTTTGAGGGTTAACAGACCAGTAAGTGGGAGACCGAACAAGAGAGGGAGAAAGGTTGCGTGGGAAAGGGAGAGATGTGAGGGAGAGAGATAGAGAGAGAGAGAGAAATGTCAGAGCAAAAAGGGTGAGAGACAAAGAGAGTCGGAGAGAACGACGTGAGGGAGAGAACTAGGGAGGGGCACTCCAAACAGATGTGGGCAAAGCCTCTCATTTTCCACTCTGGTCTGGAAGAAATGAAGTGTGCGAGCGAGGGAGGGGAAGAGAGCTGTAGGAAGTGTACTCAGGAGCGTTGTGGCGGCGTTGCCGTAGGAAGTGCACTGAGGAGCGGTGTGACGGCGTTGCTGTGTAGCTACTCGGAGTTACTCTTAAGAGCTCTCGCTAAGAAGTCTGCTGGAGTTCTTCTAAGACTCAGGACTATGGACATCTGAACAAGTTCCGCTCTGGAGAGCTTATTAGCAGCGTTGGAGGCTGTCGGGATCATGAGCTCGCTGTCTGGCGTTTTCTTAGCATGGCTAACAGCCTGGACCTTTCACTTACCCATCCTTTTAGTTGTCTGGTCAAAGTCCTCAGCAGCTTTTAGCATTTTCTCTGGTTTACCTGTGTTAGCATCTTGATACTCTTTCTACCAATTGTGTTGCCATGTCTGCATGCTTATTCTTTGGACTGTGTTAGCGTAATAGGTCTTCAGATCTTCCCTTTTGGCATGCCAATGCCTTGGATTATACTCACTGTGCTAACTTTTAGCATTCTAATGCGTTGGGATATAGTAATTGCTAGCATAATGCTAATATTAGCAGTATGGAGCATTTACCAGCCCCCAACATTGGTTCCAAGCCATTTCTTGACAGTATGAACTAGCAGCTAGTGCTAATGGCTGGTGCTATGAGTGGTTGGCTGACGCTAGTTGCTATGAGGTAGCAGCTAGTTCTAGGAAAGTGGCTAGAAAAAGTGTCAAGTACGAGAAGCTAACAGCAGCTAGTGTGGCTAGTTAGGTTTTGTTTGTCATACACCCGCCATGTATGAGCGACACAAGCGGCGATACAATGTTCATTGTTCAAGGATCCACAAAGACACTGATGTGCTTCTCATTAAGGTGAGTCTGTGTCTATCTTTCTGCATTTACTTGTGTCTAACTCCAGTTAGATCTACAGTCTGTTCTAATTCATGCACTTCAGTGCTTTGAATATTTAGTTTAGGTGCATAGTGCTAGTCAAAGTCAAAAGTAGCAACATGAAGTACCCCAATGGTGCAATGATGGACACTTCTTGCCATTTTGACTAGGTAGTGGAAGGGGAGGGAACTCACATTTATTTCAGACAGGCTAAATCTATTTCCCACTATTTTTTTTTTTTTTTTCAAGTTTTCTTTCGGGGCGCAAGCGCCACTCATTTCCTATTGAGCGAGACAGCGACAGGACTAAATCGGAAACTGGAATGAAGATGGGAGACACTGCAGAAAACCCGGAGAGGGGATCAGAACCCGTGGCATTGCTCGACCTATGGTTGTTGAGGCACGCTCTATAATCACTCTGCCACCTTGACCCCCCCACCCCCCTCCCCCTAAATTTCCATGGCTGCAACACCGTAGAAATGTAAGTTTTCATCTGTATCTTATTTAGTTTATATTGAACTGTCATAGATCTGCATGCTTTTCTTTTTAATTCTCAAAAGCAGGTTATAGTGATGAGGTGAAATATCGTGTGACAGTTATTTGTTATTGTTGGACATTTGATTAGCAATGCATACACAAAAAAAGAAAATTTGACAAACCGTTGTTGTTCGCTGTTAAGTTTGAAGCCACAAGTAAAGATTAATCTTTTTTTTCTTATAATGACATCTTTAATAAAGTTAAGTCAGAACCGAGGCTCCAACTAACTATTACTTTAAGTTGACTAGTTGCAGGTTATTATTGATGATTTGTTTCAATAATGAAGTTGTCAAGTCAATGTTGAAGAGTCAGGATCAGATTTATTTGCCACGTTTGATATACGAACAACATAAATGGAATTTGGTGTCGGACTCAGTCAACAATCTAGTTTCGCGGTAACGGGTGATAATATTTTTCTTCGTCTTATAATATTCTTGAGTCTTGGGTAGCCAGAGGTTCTGGTGGACTACAAGACTACAGTTACAGCAACATCACTGTTGAGTCTACTAGTATTAGCAGGCATGGCGCTGTAGTGCCTACTAGAGGGAAGGAAAGTGAACAGGTGATGTGTAGGGTGAAAAGGATTAATGGAGTAATGGTCGAATCGTCCACGTCCTTGCTCACTACGGGAGAGCCCGGTGGGTCTGGACCAACAACTCGGGTTGTCGTGCACGTTTGAGACATTGACCTCCATGCCACATATTTATAACTTCATTTTATTGACACTTTTCTCAAGCCTGCTTAATCCAGACCAAATGCTCGTTCTAGTCGCGTGTGATGCGTGAACGATTCATTTGTTCTGGCCATGCTGGGTCTGGGAGGGGGCATGTAGTTGGGAGTCGTGCAGTTCAGAAATGAAAGCGGTGCAGAATGTGTTGGACAATGCTCTCATTGTTAGGCACAGACTGGCTGCACAGTTTGTGTCGTAGATTGGCTGGAGATATAACTCCTACATCTGCTCATCGCCTCAATCTCACACTGCACTCATAAAGGGAATGATGCGTTTCCCAAGACACCACTGCGTGTCTGTGGATGTCTGAGGATCAGGATGTTGTGCACAACATTTGAAGAACACTTTAGGAATTGTAGATTTCTTATGGTATCAATGAAACGTATCAATGAGTTGTGGCTTTAGGGTGCAAAATGATCTACAGCAAAGATCTACACAATTGTGCACCACAGACATTCAAAGTGTGCTTATGTTGGCTCAACTTTTCAACAAAAAACTAGAAATCATCTGCCCTAATTCTTAACAGGGCAAATACCCTGTGCATATTACACAAAACTAACACTGATCGACTTCTGTTCGTCTGCGGCAGTTCTTCTGTCCTATTTAGTCTTTGGCAGAACAGACGGCCATGACCGTGTTGATGCGTTCACAGAAAAGTGCTGCATTGCTGCTGTCCTCCTAAAAGTCAGCAGTGTTGCTCTTGTTGCAAAATGATGGGATCAGTCTTGTAGAGAAGTCTGCGGCGGTGTTGTTATCCTTACAGAGAAAACTGGGGCAGTGTTGCTGTGTTAACAGATGTCAGTTGCTTTGTTTACAGATGCCAGTTGCTGTGTTTACAGATGTCAGTTGCTGTGTTTACAGATGCCAGTTGCTGTGTTTACAGAAGTCAGTTGCTGTGTTTACAGACGTCAGTTGCTGTGTTTACAGATGTCAGTTGCTGTGTTTACAGATGTCAGTTGCTGTGTTTACAGATGTCAGTTGCTGTGTTTACAGATGTCAGTTGCTGTGTTTACAGATGTTAGCTGCAGTGTTGCTGTGTTTACATAAGTCAGTTGTTGTGTTTACAGATGTTAGCTGCAGTGTTGCTGTGTTTACATAAGTCAGTTGTTGTGTTTACATAAGTCAGTTGTTGTGTTTACATAAGTCAGTTGCTGTGTTTACATAAGTCAGTTGCTGTGTTTACATAAGTCAGTTGCTGTGTTTACAGATGTCAGTTGCAGTGTTTACAGATGTCAGTTGCAGTGTTGCTGTGCTGAGTCTGTGCCAGTTTTGTATGTTTCCTTGCTGACAAAACTGTTGATTTGTACGCTTTAGGTGCAGAAAGTAAAAGAAACCTTCTACCCTCTCCAGCCAACTGCCACCCTTCCAGGTGAGGTCACTATTACGATCCTCCATATCTCCATTTAGCCTGGTCGTGGATACCTGATGTCCAACCAACACTCACATTCAGTGGTCTTTTGACAAATGCTTTTTCAGCCTGTCTTGATTTAGGGA
>OMKY01209358.1:0-10570 GCA_900302395.1 Bregmaceros cantori | reverse complement strand
AGTAGGTCAATCAAATGAGACCTGTAACTGATCATGTCCATTTCATCATGAGAAAATGGAGATATTGCCCAACCCGAGCATGAGTCAAGCGTTAAGGAATCTTTATTGTAAAGTGCGCCCTCATCAATGTCCTCAAAGGACCGAAACATGTTTTTTAATGGACCCTGCTTAAAAAAAAAAACTTGGATAAAAATGAGAAAAGGCTTAGCATTTTGCCTGTGTTAGTTTTATTTTATTCATCATTCAAGTATGCAGATTAACAACATTCTTTAACAATTTCTGTGAAATTTCTCTGGACATGTCTTGGCCACTGCGGTCACTGGGGTTTACAATGGGCAGATTTGAACTTTCCACTATATCCTTACTTCAACTTCAACTCTGCCTTGTGGTACTCCCGTCCCCATCTTTCCAATCAACCCTTCATAAACGTCTCACCTTTTAATGTCTCGCGTCAGAATTGAAGGAAAGGTAGCTGCTTCTTCCATTTTTCTAACCAATGATTTGTCTAGCAATTCCAACAATTTAGTGTTGTCACGAAGAAAAAGTTGATTTTGCGTCTTTGAATTTATGAGTAATTCTAATAAATATAATTGCAATTGCATCCCAATGCAACACAATTTCCAGGTTAACTCAGCTGGATCTTCATTCATTCTACATCATACATTTCACCATAGCTAATTTACCAACATGTAAATAAAGAAATTACACATCTTGAGAATCACTAGCTCAGTTATCAAATGCCAATTGTAGAATATTCTTATGCTTGAAAATATTTTGGTGATTCTCCTGGCTCTAATATCTAAAGTTAAACATGAAAAGCAGGATCTCTACGTTCATTGGCAGTGAAACAGTTCTCTGCGCCACAATTGACCAATAGTCAGGTTATGGTGGCTACACAAATGCCAAACTGCATTATTTCTAGAAGGTGGGTAATTTAAACTAAGCATTTAACTGACCAATAATATTCAGTTTAAGAGAATGTATTTTGTTTATGCAAGTTAAAAGTCCTGTCCTTGCATGGTACTGCACCATATTACCAATAGGGCTTGGGCATGGTGACGATGGTGACTGATATTTATAAAGTAAAAATTATTCATTTATCGATGGAAGTAGGCTGGCATCTGCTGGCAATCGATGGCTTTAATTTGCTTTCAGTTTACCCCAGTACAACGGACATGAAGAGCAATTGAAATGTCTGCAACTCCCCAAACCATGTCACCATGCACGAGCCCCATCAGCAAACAAAGCTAATTATTAATCGATGAAAGTAATCAAATAATGCATTAACTGCCTTGAGATCCCTAGCCTTGAGTTTCACACCTCACTGTTTTTAATATATTTTTTTAACCTTGCAAATGAAGGAATTGTGCAGTGCGATTGATGTAATTTATTACGCCGTGCATCACAACTAATACATATGTGTTGGAATATATCTGCAAAAATGTGATAAAACAACTTGATTGAAAAAAATGGCCAATAATGCCATCAAAGGGAAATGATAATTCTATTAGTGTTTGAGATGTATCTCCACAGCACTTAGAAAGAACTCGGGATAGAAGCAGATAGAAAATGTTTCTGGTGTGCCACACACAGATTGGTTGCTTTTAAACAGAACAGTCCATGTCATCTTTCAGTTCACTACCAAAACCTTTTTAAAGCTAACTCCCTGGTGTGGAATTGTTGATACTGGGTTCATTCTCTTATTTCTTATGAATTTGTTTTGTTCTTCAGTAAATGTTCACCCTCGGCTAACAGTCTCTGTTGACTGCTCCCATTCGGGCTTAAAGCAAGGAGTCGTCACCTGCCCGGAATGTTCAAAATTTCTTTGTCTTTTGTATAGCAATTATTTTTAAAAAATCCGGTGAGCTGAGCCAAATTGAATTGCATCAGTCAGGCGTTTTGACCACTGCTGGAGGGTGTTGCTAAATGTGGAAATCCTGAATCTAATTGGCTAGACATCTTAGCCTTTTTGTGCCTCTCAATGTTTCAAAGCATCCTTTTCCCCCTTTCTCCTAAAGATCATACTCCTCAACTGGTTGGCCTTTCCATATTGCGCCATGAAATTGGCAGAAATGTCTGATTTAACAACAAGGTTATTAATCAGTTATGTAATCCATATTTTGAAAATAAAAGGGGAAAGTAAGGGTTAGGTTTAGCAGCTTGTTAGTACAGTAAATGCAGCAGCAATATTGTGTTAAAAAGAAATCCCTCCATGAATGCGGGTGATGTGTCTTGAACATGGTTGGGACTTCCCGAGGGAGAGTACCTCTGTGTGTTAATATTGTTGAGGATTACAATAATTATAAGAACAATTGTAGTTGTCATAATGTATAGTGTTTGAGAGCAGGCACACCCCACCCCCCTGTTTGCCTCCAAACACTTTCTGACAATAGGGCTGTTGCACGTGACGTCACGGGTTGGTGGTGGCAGACATTTTGCTGGTATCGCTTACGGTGCAGTATACGTACAGGGTACAGTTAACTGCTACCACGTCACCACCTTATATAGGGGCAATATATTGGGCTGCCATCTGCTGGCAATTGATAGCATATTACCATTAATAAATCAAACACTTTTAAATGTTATGCAAATATCGCCCTCTGCCTGTTCGGGTGACCGTGATGCTACGACCATAATGTCTCCTACCACCAAGCCATGACGTCACCGTGTAACAAACAGCCCTATTATCCTGGGTGTGAAGTGCGACACCCCCCCCCCCCCCCCCCCCAAAACACACAAAGTTAATTTGCATTTACATTTCTGTGTTCTTTTTTCCACTTTTAGCAAAAACCCGCAACTGGTTACCATGTGCCAAGACGGCTACTGTTACCCATGTGTATTTTCTTCCCATACAATTTTGACTAAAAATGTAGATGGAGCCGTGGATTAACCCCTGCCTGTCCCTCCTCTTTTGGTATAGAACACACCTTGTACTTCCACTGTATCAGGTTGAACGAGCGTTGTTAAAAATGGCAGTAGGACAACGGAGCGTATCTGTTGGAGTGCCGGCTGTGATGGAGGCATGTCGGTCGACAGTTTCTAGTGTGTAGAGATGATCTGCTGGGTCAGTAAATAAAGGAATATTGAACATCATTTTCCAGTTTTTGTGATGAGACTGATGGGAACATGACTGTATGCTAAAGGAAAACTGCAACGGAAATTCATTCTGCACTCTGATGTGCAGCAGTAAATGCTTAATACTGTAGCCCCATGGACTTCAGCATATATGATTTTTGTCACCAAACTTTGGTTGTATAACAGCTTGCATACCAGATATAAACAGCAGCAACTGTTTCTCATCTTTCACATCTTTCCTATCTACACCTGCGTTTGGATCCATGGAGCTAAACTATGCTACCAAAGTACCGCTGCATGCAGAGTGAGTAAACGCATGCAGGCAGGAAAGTTTTATATCATCTTGACTCAGAACAGGAAAAACATTTGAGTATGAATTTCCTGTGGCGTTGTCCTGTAAAGCATGGGTTCTTTACCTTTTTCAGCCAAGGACCCCTTTTCCTGGCTTAAAGTAACTCGGGGACCCCATTTTATGGGTTATAGCCAATTGTTTTTATCCGGAACTCGATAATGACAGTTTGGAATAGTGTGGGAAAAAATGCATAGTATTACTTTAAACTGCTGGTAAAATGTGTATCTTGGCGATTGTTAACAATGAAACTCTGCTAGTGTTTAGTTTCTTGAAAAATTCACTTACTGCACCCAGGTGGTGTAAGGCTGTATTGTGTTGAATGAACATATTCCGACCTTTTGCGGACCACCCGTTAACAAATTGCTCCACGGACCCCCTGGGGTGTCCCCACGGACCCCTATGGGTCTTTGGACCCATGGTTAAGAATGGTGTGCTTGAAAAATGTTTTGCTAATGTTTTCTGTCCATTGGATGGAAAACTCCAGTTGATCATTTTTGGGGCACTTTCGAAATGAAATCTTCATTACACTGCTAAAAGATATGGTCATAATTCAAACTCGGTAAAAACACTTACAAAAGTCAAATGTATTGGTGCACTTTTGTATGTGGATGGTAAAACTCTATCTGTGCAGTACACAGGAATACAAACATGTATAGACTGCTGAATCAAGTGTTCTATGTCCTTCTACTCAATCCATTTGAAAATCTGTATTATCTGTTTTTAGTCTGTCCGTCACGCGTCCAATGAACCTTCACACGTCTGATAACTTCAAGTCCAATAAAGGATCACCCGAGTCGTCTTTGAACCGACCAACTGGGGATTTTGCTACAACTCGTAACATTTCGTCGCCGATGGGAAAACTGCAGTGTAGCCCCAGTCTAAGCTAATTAAGACGAAGTTGGATGGTTTTAGATTGTAAACATGACGTGAAGGTTGGCGTTAAAGCAGAGGTGACTCCATTTGTGCAATTGTCAAAAATATATTTTGCTTATAGATAAAAGATTATTTTGTTAATGTATTATTTTTATTGGGTTGGAACTGTGATTATTATTAATCAAAGAAGTTGCTTGAATGTGAAGTCTGGCAAGTTCCATTCGTGCAAATTCCATGAGGGATATACTTTTGGCAGGAGGACAATGCGCAGACAACTGGCACTTTCTTGTTCTCGAGTTAGTTACACACAAACACAAAAATGTGCACGTACAACATACATGTGCGTGCAATATTTCCATATTGTATGACATGTAAATAAACCCAACAGCATGCAATATTATCGAGTTTTGGTCATTAGTTTACACCACGCTAATACTGTACTGTGTGGCGACCCCACATTTATGGATTTGTTGAGCTTTATACAGGACTTGTCACGTGTACTAGCATGATGCAATATGCCACATGTGAGGTCACATGTGGCTGGCCAGCGGCCGTCATTGTGACATCACCTCTCTAGAAGGTTCTGTGCTTAAGTGCTTATACGGGCATTCTACCTCTTTGTGACCCGGTCTGTGTAATAAACACATCACATCGAGCAACTTGGAGTTGTCCTGTCGTGCGTAATTCCCCCACCTCCTGACGGAATTCCCGACCTCCAAACTGGTGACCCTCGACTTCTTCTGGTGTTCGCGAGCCCCCCGGCTGGATGGTGCTCCGACTACTGGGAGGCGACCAGCGACTGCAGCCACGCGCCAACGACAGCCACGCGCTACAGCCAGCGGACGTCGGCGAGTTGGTGCCAGCCGGCGCTTCGCAGCATCTACACTAAGGAGGACACCATCTCTACATGGAGCCTGGAGCAGTGTCCCCGTTGCTAGGAGCAGCGGGAGGTTTCCGCCTCCGTTCCAGAAAAGGGCCGACAACGACCGCGTTGGTGCCGCGGCTTGCCCACGCGCCTGGGCCGCCGGAGAGCGGACCGCAGCGCGCGTCATAACCATCTATTCAAGGGGACCTCGAGCCGCGAGCCTCCGCTGTTCCACTATAGACATTTCCACTATTTTGCCTGCGTCACTCACAGAGGCTGAAACGATGAGTTAGAATGAATTATTGTACATTGTGGTGTTTGAAATGTTATGTTATTTCCATGATGTCATTGTAGTCCTGTATTTATGCTCTGAAGGAAAGTGTGTGGCGACCCCACATTTATGGATTTGTCGAGCTTTATACAGGACTTGTCCCGTGTGCTAGGCTGATGCCATATGCCACACAGGGCTGGCCAGCGGCCGTCATCCACATGTGAGGTCACATGAGACATCTGTGCTTAAGTGCTTATAAGGAGATGCCTACAGGCATTCTCCCTCTTTGTGACCCGGTCTGTGTAATAAACACATCACATCGAGCAACTTGGAGTTGTCCCGTTGTGCGTAATTCCACCACCTCACGGCAGACTTTCCAACCTCCAAAACTGTACCATTTCTGTACTGTTCCATTTAAGGTTTTAAACGGTCTACTATGGCTGCCCATGCCCCCCATAAACACAGTAACGATTTTAAAACATTATTTTTTTATGTCACCTCTACTTTAAGAGCGCCGCACTGGCCAATGCACGTTCAGACATTAATAAAGTACGTCTTGCGTTTGGTGTCGTCTTTCCGCCATTCGTCGTTTTTCTCCGTGTCCAAAGTGGGTAACGCCGCCCTCGTTCCTTGTGTTGTGTACGTGAATCTGCGCGCACCCAGGCATCGTTCAGGCGCAGGACAACGCGTCATGACGCACCGGACCAATCCCAACCATAACCATGCGGAAGTTGGCCCCCTCCCCCTATTTACCGCTAGGTAACGGTACAATGGTACACATCGCTGATCAAATACCGGCGGTGCACACAGGAACGCTACTCCGGCCGCTTGCCCGCCTATCGCACGGACGACTGCCGCAAATATAAAGAAAGGCGACGGAAACGCGCGCAGTTTGGTGTAACGGTAACTTGCGAAATTGCTAGAATCTGCTTCAACCCTACTCGGGCGCACCCGTCCTAGTGCAAGCCAGTATTCTCCTTAACAGGAGGCGTGTGCCACGATACAGCCATCTAAAGTTGTACCCACCTCACGGCGCTATGCAGTATTAAGTCTTATTATCCGTGATATATAATGACCATAGACTATACAGTCTATGATAATAACCGAATCGAGCAATAATCAGGTAATAATGCATTTATACTATTCGGCGTGTTAAGTTCGAACACATATACTCTGGAGCGCGTCATTCTATATAAACGGTAGATCCTTTTGATTATTAATATTATTTATTAACTTGGCATATTCACCGACTGCGTCGGATCTGCCAGCATGTCCGGAGACAGAGGCTCCTTGGGCGGCCAGCGGAGACATGTGGCCGCGCTGCTCCTGGCCCGGGGCGGCTCCAAGGGGATTCCACTGAAGAATATCAAGATGTTGGCCGGAGTGCCGCTACTCGGGTGGGCGCTAAGAGCCGCGCACGACACCCGCATGTTCGACAGGTAACCCTGTAGTTAGTTTTGGTGTGTAGCGCCAGGAATCAGGAGTTGGAGGAGGAGGTTATTGTTAATGTTCGGCTCGTGTCTACTAACACACGTACACGGTATTTGTATCCAATTTATTCATGCAGTTATTTAGTTACCCATCCACCCTTTGTTGTTATCGTTGCCCTCTACCCTAAAAATTTAGAAGTAACTCTTGCTTACTAAAAAAGGAGTTAGCCTGACACCCGACAGTGCCACCCGATCTGCTGGTGCGAATGATCTATTAGTTTATTCATCTTTTAGAGGAAATTGCATTTAGTTGGTTCACCAAGAGAGAACTGATCATGAGTGACTTACAATAACAGCAGTCATATTAATGTAAAAACGACCATGAATGAGGAAGAAAAATATCTCTACATGTCATCATTGTACTGCAGTCTGATTGCCGTAGACATCAAGATTCATGATTTTAATTTTTAATTCACCATATTGCATTTACATGACCGCACTGCTCACACATGGAATTTTAGTTGGGCATGGAACAACTCTCTGAAGGAAACAGGAACAAGGTCAACACACAAAGAAAAAGCACATACGTTATAAAGTGGCATATACATTATAAAGTGGCATCGGCATAGAATCAGCACAAGTAACATGTCAACACCTCAAGCAGGGCTACCCCCTGCGTTCAGTAGCATCACTGTGTGTGGGAAGAAACAATTTCTCAGTCTAGATGTCCTAGTGGGCAGTCTTCGGTAGCGACTTCCCGAGGGAATGAAGGAGAAAAGCTGGTGCGCAGGGTGGTCCGCTACAATGTTTTTGTCTGAGTTCTTCACCCTGTCCTGGAAAATGTCCTAGCAGAATATAGTAATATTAACAAGTGAACAGTAGCACTGCTAACTTCAGTGGTAATAATGGTAGTAATAGAACAATGGTATGCTCTGGTCAATCTTCACACTGCACATACTCAGGGTACTAGCAGTCTAAGCCTTATCTCTCACCTAGTAAACGGTGACATATGGCCAATGCTTAGTTCACTCTCAAGTTTACGCGACCTGCGAGTGATGGTGCTCATGCTCTAGTTCAATAGCAGTACTGCAGATGGGCAGAAGCTATTACTGAACCTGGTAGTCCTTTTGAGTAGGGCTCAGACCCGTCTGCCAGAGGAGAGGGGAAAGAAGATGTGCTGTGCGGGGTGGGAGGGGAGTCAAGTTAACCAGGTGGTTGGATTGGATAATTACATTTATTGGTTAATTACATGGAAGGTTGTGGAATGGAAAGTTCCAGTCGTCAGTTGGGAGCAAGCATCTGAATGATCTGATTGGGTCAGCACATGGAAAAGCGTGAACTTTGACCTTCGTATCTCCCATAACATGGTTTCTTTCATACTTATTCCTGCCAGACTTCACGACGTCTACTTGTCTATTAATACAACTTGGGTTGCAACTATCAAATATTTTAGTAATTGATTATTCAAACAAGATGTTTGGGTTCAAATTGCCTATTTGGAAAAAGAAAGTCTGAGTTTTGTAGCAATTATGAATAAAAATAAACAACCAACTAATTAGCTTTTTCATTAACAACCATTTTTATTTGACCTCAAGGCATAAAAGCTGTGACTAGCTTCCACAAAAACTAACTGAAAAACAGACACATTGCCTTCAGTTGGAGCTACCAAAATACAATAGTGAAATAAGAACTTGAAATACCAATTACCAAATATATTTCCGGCCTGAATAATACTCAAATGAACATTGTGCATAGTTATAAAGTAGGGAAAAAACGACTACTACCAAAGTAAAATATCACAATCATGAAATTATACAAGGCTCAATTATTTTTATTAACTTAAATTTGCATTCAAGCCAAGTTATTATTGTTATTATAATCCCACAGCACATTTAAAATTGTCTGTGAAACCTCAAAACAGGCGATTATCCGAATCAATATTGGATTATTTGAATCGTCTTGATTACTCGAGTACCTTGAATAATTGTTTCAGCCCTAAACACAGCCGTAAATGGTAAACCTTTCAACACGACAACTGTTTTTGTTTTTTTTTTACTTCCTGGAGCATAATTCCCGGCGCTGGCGAAGCACCTGGTTCATCTGCTAGTTTACAGGAGCCAGGTGTCTGTACACCGTCATTAGTGGTCATACATCTTTGCAGTCCCCCCCCACATAAATGGAGGGACTTGCAACTAGTGCTCCAACTAATGCTTATTTTAATAGTCGATTACTTTATGATTTGAAACGATTAATGAACTAAACTCTGTTTTCACATTTCCTTAATAATAGATTCAGAGTAACAAGATCAATCTAATCAATTTTGTTTCTTTTTAATCAACAAATAATAAACAATCAATTGATTCATGGGGTAATACTTAGATTATTTTCTTCATATTTATGTATTCCAATTGATTACGTACATTTAATCTTCTATATTTTAATGTTTTACATTTTCAGCCAATATCAAATTGCTTGGAGAAGTGGTAGTGTCAACATAAACTAGTTTTATAATCAATATAATCTAATTTAAAATTAAGTGATTATTCGCATTAATGATTGTGATTATGAATTATTATAATAAATTGCAATACTAATTTTTGCTGTTTGGCCATCTCCACTTATTGCATCCAAGCTTACTTGTTATCTTATTATATTGTTTGTGTTGCTGTGGGGTTTAACAGTATTCAGTATCCAAGGAATGAATGCCAACTGACATTAAGAATAACATATATTCAACATGTTTGAGCGGAAAATGGGCCAAACAAGGAAACGATTAATCGCTACCGATTATCAAGTTAGTTGCTGATTATTTCTAAAATCTATTATCATCGTTTAATTGCTTTATGGGTTGCAGGTCTTTTGATGTGCGATACGAATGAAAGGCTCTAAATAGAACACCAATATGACATCCAAAACTAAATGTGTAATTACTTAGTACACAGTGTTGCAGAGGAGCACCAGGATATTGTCTGTTTATTGAAGGTGTGTTGTGAATTACGTGTTGCAAGTAATGTCATCTAACCGGCACATCCAACGCGATAAGATCTGTACACTGGGGCTGCGGTGTACTTTTATCACAATAGTCGAGTAGCTGCAGGCTATTCACGGGCAACAATGATCAACAGACAGGTGGAATTTTAAACATTTCCTGAAAGAGCTGAACGAAGAGCCAAGACCAAGAGGGGATTTGCATTAGCTATGGCATGGTTAGCTCGAAACAATCTCAACTCAAGTCTTGGAGACCCGGCAGCAAGTGAAAAGATGGCTAGTAGCTAAGCTATGAGACTCAAGTCCTAATGACCTGGCAGCAAGTGAAAAGATGGCTAGTAGCTAAGCTATGAGACTCAAGTCCTAATGACCTGGCAGCAAGTGAAAAGATGGCTAGTAGCTAAGCTATGAGACTCAAGTCCTAATGACCCGGCAGCAAGTGAAAAGATGGCTAGTAGCTAAGCTATGAGACTCAAGTCCTAATGACCTGGCAGCAGGTGGATGACTGAGAAGCTGCTTAGCGATGAGACTCGAGTCCTAAGCCACTTCTCCACTGCATCGCTTATGACCTGTACGTGTCGAATCTATCTACTTTAATTGTGTCTCTAAAGGATCGGTACCTAGGTACCGGCTCCGTATTTCCACGCCTGCCTGTGGGCGGCTCCTAGTGGCGATCACAAGCGGTCCGTGACTTGTTGGCCACAGAATTGTCCCCC
>OMKY01209353.1:0-16945 GCA_900302395.1 Bregmaceros cantori | reverse complement strand
GTGTGTATATCTAGATGGGTGTAGGTGTGTATGTGTAGTGTGTGCCTGAGCCTGTGTATAGATCTAGGTACGTGTGTAGGTCTAGGTGTGTATATATGTGTGTGTCTGTGTATAGATCTAGGTATGTGTGTAGGTCTAGGTGTGTATATGGGTGTGTGTCTGTGTATATATCTAGTTACGTGTGTAGGTCTAGGTGTATATATGTGTGTGTGTCTGTGTATAGATCTAGTTACGTGTGTAGGTCTAGGTGTGTATATGTGTGTCTGTGTATAGATCTAGGTACGTGTGTAGGTCTAGGTGTGGACATGTGTGTCTGTGTATAGATCTAGGTATGTGTGTAGGTCTAGGTGTGTATATGTGTGTCTGTGTATAGATCTAGGTATGTGTGTAGGTCTAGGTGTGTATATATGTGTGTGTGTCTGTGTATAGATCTAGGTATGTGTGTAGGTCTAGGTGTGTATATGTGTGTCTGTGTATAGATCTAGGTACGTGTGTAGGTCTAGGTGTGTATATGTGTGTCTGTGTATAGATCTAGGTTTGTGTGTAGGTCTAGGTGTGTATATGTGTGTCTGTGTATAGATCTAGGTACGTGTGTAGGTCTAGGTGTGTATATGTGTGTCTGTGTATAGATCTAGGTTTGTGTGTAGGTCTAGGTGTGTATATGTGTGTCTGTGTATAGATCTAGGTACGTGTGTAGGTCTAGGTGTGTGAGTAGTTCTAGTGCCAGCTGTCTCACCATGGACTCTGTGAGGAGCAGTAGTAGGATGGCCTCTTCTACCACGTCCTGCGGGCAGTAGCACCTGTGCACCAGGAAGGACGTAACACCATGAGACGCAAACCAACCACAGAAAACCCCCGTGCATACACACAAACATAAACACACACACAAACACACACAAACACAGTGACGCACGCGCACACAAGGCCCCGACTTGCAGACTGTTCCTAGATGAGGAGAGACTCTGGTTTCACCCGTGGCTCTGTAACCAAACCCGCACCATCCATCAGGACAAGGATCATTGTACAACATTCTCTCAGGTGTCACGCATATACACAAACACAAAAACAAAACACATTTAAGAGTTCTGAATATCCACCAACTGTGATGAAATCAGCCTACAGAAGGTAATCAGTCGTGCAACTAATGTGAGGGTGGGGACAAGGAACTGTTCTGTAAACTGTGATGTAAAAGTAACAAATTATCTGGAGTGCGAAAAGTTTGATGAGGTGATTCATATACCCCACGAGTGTGGAGATGGACATATTTTAAAAACTAGAAGCACTCAGAGATTGCAAACCTACGTCGTAGTGGTACAAAAGAAAAATAGTACTTTTAGTGCTAGCAGTATGTGTGGCAACCAATTATCAATATCAGTGCTCATATCAGTGCTCATAGAGTAACGCGATTGACGCCACCGGCAGACATGCTCAGCACAAGCCAACTACAGTGGCCCCACCAGCCCGGAAGTCAGGTCACGTGACCGCCGTAAGTGCCCAAAAATCTATCGGTAAGTTGGTGATTAAGTACGATGTTACTTATCGGCTACAGAAGTGCATGAGAATGTAACAGCAAATTTAACAAAAACTTTAATCCCGATCCGTGCACAACTTTTTCAGTTATCTTGGGGACAGACAAACCAACGCGACCAAAAAAATAACCTGCTTTGCGGCACAGGTAATAACTAACTAAAAAAGTACTTTATTTAATGAAACATACATGCATGTACAGTGAAATTCTTCAACCACATTTATTTTTTATTTATTATTATTTGGAAATACCAATGAAGCAGCCATGCCATTGGTCCAGAAGAACATGTGACCAAACAGTGAGCGAAGCAAGGTGGATGATGTGTAATTTGTCACAGAGCGAGATGTAGTAAGCAGATTTTGAAACGTGCGTTTTGTGTGACAAATTCGTCCACTACGTTGATAAGCACACACGCGCAGACATGTGCATGCTCCACTGCTGGGCACGGCTGGGCGCGTACATGCACTCGTAGACATCCAATGGATCGTGGTGTACACACGCTCACACGCGGCGAACGGAAACATCCCCGCTTGTCACAAGCTCCGCTAGGAGGCGGAAATGCAGGTGGAGCAGCAGCGCGCTCCACCTGAAATGGAAGCAGGCTTCCTCGCGTGACGTCACGATCTCGTTCCCAATATCGGTTAAATTATTACTGGTGTTGGATTGATAGTATTCCCAGTTAACAATATAATTGTTTGTTTGATTTGAAATGCTGCGCTTACTGCGGTCACGTGACCAGACTTCCGGGTCACAGTGGCTGCTGGGTATTGTAGTTGGCTTGTGCTGAACATTGCTCTGATTTATCTTTGTCTATGCCTCAGGTGACAGTACATGGTAAATGGACAAAGTATACATGCTATCCAGTTACAGGTAATAAACGTTTTTACTACTGAACAGACATCATTGTAAGTTACATTGTAGCTAAAGGATTCCAGAGCGTCTAGATATTTTGGCATCAGTGACCCCTTGGCCTTGGCGGAAGTTTGCACTCTCTGAGTGCTTCTTCTAGTTTTATAGTTATTTTTTCAATGCAAGCACCATGGCAGTGAGACAGGGGCACAGATGTGGATGTGCTGCACTGCACTCTACATAATCGGCTGAGCTACTATGCAAGCAAAAAGATGGATAGAAGGAATCAGTCTTGTATTTGGCAGTGAAAGTGTTAACTGATTACTTATCAGTACTACACATACACATATTACACTGGAGGCCACGCGACAATGACCTCCACCAGCGCTTAAACGCATTAGTTGATGATGTGTATCATGCCAACCCCTGAGTGTGTTTGTGCTCATGCGCCAGAGAGTGTGTGCGGTGTGCTCGGGGCGTGTGGCGGGTACCCGTCTGTGGGGTATCTCTGCGGAGGTCTGACCCGGGGATACATGGCATCCTTGGAGGCGGCCGTGCCCTCCCGCTGCAGCCACGCGGGGGGTGGAGGTCCCAGGGGAGCCCAGTAGCTGCCCTCACTCACGGAGCTTAACAGCACCTCAGCTAGCTTCTTAGCTGCTGACTGGACACACACACATACACACACACACACACATTAAAGCATAAAACACCTTGTTTTTAATGCATGTGTGAATTTGTGTGTCTGTATGTGTTCGTGTGGTGTGTGTGTGTGTGTGTGTGTGTGTGAGTGAGAGAGAGAGAACAAGAGAGGCAGAGAAACTGAGAGGGAAAAGACAGAGACAGAGAGAGACAGTGCAAGATATAGACAGAAGAAGAGAAATGACGAGAGAAAGATGGGGAGAGAGTGAGACAGAGAGACAGAAAGACAGAGAGAGAGAGAGACAGGAGAGATAAAATGAGGCAGAGAAAGAGAGTCAGACAGACAGAAAGAGAGAGCGAGAGAGAGAGAGAGAGAGAGAGAGAGAGAGAGAGAGAGAGAGAGAGAGAGAGAGCAAGGTCTTTCTTATGAGAATAAATATTCTCCTTATTGCACTGGCCTATGGTGAGGATCCTCAGAGTGCTCACATCCAGAACATGCCCCAAATATTTGCACACAATTGTTTTTTATTTTAAAGGGTCCATGGATATGAGTGAGCTTGTAGGGGTACAGGGGGGGAGAGGGAGGGAGAAAGAGAGAGAGAGAGAGAGGTAGAGCAAGAGAGAGCGCGCGAGAGAGAGAGAGAACATTTGTATATGCATACTGCTAAACTGAGTGAGGACACAGGTGTTGGTATCTGTTTCAGGGGCATAGATGTGCACTGACACATACATACACATGACATTTTATGTAGATATTTGAAGTAAAGAGCTAACGTGACACATTATCGGGTTTTGGAAATTAGTTATACGCTAATACTCTACAGTAGGGCTATTCAACTACTTTGCTCAGAGGGCAACATTGTCAGAAACCCAATGGGCCAGTACCCTGGCGAGCCAGCACCAACGCTTCGTCTACACATCGCACATTGCTAGATGCTTGCATCAGGCTTGCCGTCGGTACGGAATCAATCGACCAATCAGTGCGGATGTGGGGAGAGTTTGTACGGACTACGCAAGACGTGGGCAGAGTTTGTACGGGCTACGTGAGACGTGGGCGGGGTTTGGTTGTCACGCCGCTTGTCCCACCTACTGCGCTGTGATTGGATTACACGATTTGATTGACTTTTTTTTTTTTTACGTTTTCCGACCCTGGTTTTCGCAGACCCAATGCAAGTGACACTCACTCATTGTTGCATTTTCTGAACAGCAGATGACAGTAGTGGTACACCAGATAACCAAAATCAAACAAAAAACCTCCACATTAGTCTTAGCCTTCTCTAGGCTATTAGGCGTTTCATCCTCCTCAAACGGAAGGACCCCGCTGCCCTGTCTCTGACATTTTGGATAAGTAAATAAATAAAATTGGCCACATTGCAAAATAGGACTGCAATTAATGATTATTGGATTATTGGATGTTTTTTCTTTTAAAAAAAACATCTTCAAAATATCAACGCTGTCCAACAATTACAAGAAATTAATCTTGTCAACTTGAAATATAGTCAAATTTGGTGCTTCTCAACCAACAAAATTACAGGAATTAAGTTACATACTCCGAGACCAAATTAATGATGAATTCATACTGTAATATTTCGATTTTTTTTTCCCCTTCATATTCTCTTCATATTATTTTTTTCATATGATTTTTTTATTTAATATTTCATATTTTCAAATATTATGTATTAACATCAAATTTAAGTGGACCAATAAGGGCAATATGTCAACAGAAAAATACCGAAAATGATTTCATTTCTTGACAATTATGGATTATTAAATTTGTTGTCTATAATCGATTTGTCATCTATTAATCAACTAATCGTTGCAGCCCTATTGCGAAGTAATTCAAAGTAATTCAAAGTAATTCAAAAGGAGGGGATAGTTTGACTTGCTGCGGTCTCTCTTTCCCCCTCACACCCACTACCATTACGTTTACAACCATGATGACTGCCATTGAAGTTGATTGATCGCCCAAACAACGTTGCACTGCGGTCCCATTACCGTCGGAAGGGTTGTTTGGCTTTAGAAGGGTTATTAGGCTTCTTCAACGTCGAAGCGCGGGGATCTTGTGTCAGCGATCCAATCGTAACGGTCAAGTAGGTTTAAACTCGTCTGTGGGTGCAATTGTATCCAGACCTGTGTAACGTCCATGGGCTGTGGACACTACACCAATGCTGAACAGAGCATTTTATTGCTACAAATTAACCTGTTAAGTGGCCGCAATTATTCTGGCCAAATGTTTAACAGGTCTATACAATATTCTGTACAAATTTTAAAAAACCTCATGATATAGAGTAAGGTCTCTACCATCAAGGAAACATTGTGTTTCCTTGACATATATGTTTCTCAAAAGTCAAAAGGGTGTTCAAGGTCAAGAGTTTTATTTGCCATTTCAACAAGTGATAGGAATAGCTATTGGTTTGTACTCAACACGTACAGACTAACAGACGATACAGGACAAGACCACATACGGGCTGATCACCCCCTGGGACGCACAGGACGATGGAGGATGTCTGGTTTGGGGTCGAAACGTCCAAAGAAGTTGTTCTGAACCACTGGCGATGCGAACACATTGATTTTAGGCCTCAGATTTTGGACTCCAAATTTGTGCAAAAACTGACTGGAAATATGGTGGCGGTGTCATAGAGGTTTGTGATGTCGCAGAGCTGTTGTCATGGAGGTTTGTGATGTCATAGAGCTTGTTTTCAACTGGACTGTTGGGGCTCCCCTCCAACACTTTTGAGTGTTGATTCAGACAGTGGTCGGCCCGAGCATTAACCTTGGGGTGTCAACAGCCGTGGCAGACGCAGGGATTTAGAACCAGGGCTCATACATCGGTGGGGCTTTGGTTTCTTTATCTCTCTCTGGCTCTAGTCACAAAGCTTGTCGCTTTTGCTGGGCACCCCAGGGGAAACCTTAAAATACAACAACACATTGCAGATGCAATACAATGACATAGGCATAGACATGCCACCTCATCATGCTTACCTTTCTGAAACATTGTGAGCTCCGAGTCTCCACTACCCGTAGAACGCGGCGCAGCTGGTGAGTCCCCTGAGCAAGATGGCTGGCACACAATAGGTCGTTGAATTAAGTCATTTATTCACAGTTAAAATGCACACGTAGGGCTAATTGTTGGGTCACATGAGCAGCATTTAAGATGTTCCTCTTCTCTGATTCCGATTAAAATCATGAACAGCTGTGTAACTTGTGTAATTTGTCACAGAGCGAACTGTAGTAAGCGGATTTGGAAACATTGTGTGTTTTGTGTGACAGATTCAATGGGTTAGGGTTAGGGTTACAAACAAAAAGAACTCTGCCTTAATCATTCACTTCAGTGCCATTAATTTTGGTTTGTTTAAAAAGAAAAATAAATACATTAAAATACACCTAGGTAGGACAACCAAAGGCGCATAATTGTGAAGTAATTTGACATTTATAGCATTTAAAACACGCATAGGAGACATCTCGAGACCAAACGGAACGCCTTGGAAGAGCGGCAGCAGCATCTTGTGGTCATAATGTGTAATTGACAGAAAGAGGGTGAGGTTTGAGGGTGAGGGTTACAAACAATAATTCCATGATCTGCCTAAATCACCCACATTAGTGTCATTCCAATCCTACATGGATTAATTTTGGTTTATTTAAAAAAGATGAATAAATACATTTTAAACGTGACATTTGTAGGATTCAGAACACGCATAGACATCTCGAGGCCAAACGGAATGCCTTGGAAGAGCAGCAGCAGCATCTTGTGGCCATAATGTGCAATTGAGACAATGAATGATGGACAAACGGAGTAATGGATCTACGCAATGCATCAAGGATGAAGGTAATTGTTTTATATTGCATATTTTTGAAAACTGGTTTTAATTTTTTGTTTGTTCCTGTGCCCAGGACTCAACGCATCCTAAATGCATGGACAATTATGTACCAACTCTGCAAATCTCTCCTCTTATTCTTGTGTTATTTTGTGACTTTGTTGACATTTTGAACAAAAAAAATCCCCAATATCGCCCACCACATTTTCCGGAAGTATTTCTCTGTCTGTTCTCTGTCTCTTTCATCCATTTGCACGTAATCATAAGTCCCCAGATCAGTGTCAATTCACGTACATAATCGACAGAGAGAACGTGTGAAACGCTCCACATGTACCCGTAGTTTACGTGAGGTATGAATGGGCCTTAACAGTGTAGTCTATTATTAGATTATTGAGTAATACCAAAGTTATCTAATACGTGCTGCCCAGTAGCTCAGTCGGCTAGGCAGAGCACTGGAAAGCACGCATATGCCTCAATGGCGCGGTGAGTCGGTGGTTTGAATCTTGCCTCCGGCGTATTTCCCGCATGTCTGCCCCCCATCTTCACCTGTTTCCGCTAACCCTAATAAATAAAGCTTGGAAAAAAACAGCCTGAACGGGCTGGAAAAAAACATAAGAAAAAAAAAAGTTATCTAATGCGAAGGCGTAGAAGGCCCAGAATATTCCCCACTGGTATGTATGCATGTATGGATGTATTTGCCTTTTTTATTCATGTAGCGTGGTGATTTATATCCTGACTGTAAAGGACTTACAAAGTATTAGACTGGCAAGCCAGAACCAATGCATTGTCCACGCATCGCACATCGCAGGACACTTCCATTGGCTCTGGGTGAGTCAGGCAAGCCGTCGGTACGGATTCAATCAGCACGGACGTGAGGGGAGTTTGTACGGGCTATGCAAGACATGGGTGGAGTTTGCATGGGCTACGCAAGACGTGGGCGGAGTTTGGTTGGCACGCCTCCACGCCGCTTGTCCCACCTACTGTGCTGTGACTGGATAACACAATTTGATTGACACGGTTTTTTTATGTTTTCCGAACCTGGTTTTACCAGACCCAATGCAAGGCTCTAGCGTTGTGCGATGCGTGGACGATGCGTCGGTTCTGGCTCGCCAGGCTAACAAAGTACGATACAAATAAAATATAGATCATAATTATTATCATCAGGGTTGAGTGCACTACTCACCCTCGCTGCAGTAAGCACAGATATGCGCTCTGAAGTGCGGCATGCAGGAAGAAGCCGAGCTCCAAGTCGTTGGGAGGAGGGGAGGCCACACCTTTAGCCAACTTGGACTGAGCCAGTGCCATCTGTCAAGCAGAGAGAGCGCAAGATCTGCCGCATCTGCTGTCTTCACCCCCATATGGCAAGTTCAACACGTCAGCTAGGGCTGTTTTCAAATCAAAATCGAATTATTTTGTTATAATATTTGATTTTACATTAGGGCTGCAACGATTAGTCAATTAATCGAATTAATCAACAGCTATTTTGACTTATCAAATTAATCAACAAATAATTTGACTTATTAATCAATAAGTCAAATTAATCGACAACTAATGCAATAATGGATAATCGCCAAGGAATTGAATTGTTGTTTCGGTTTTTCGCCAACACCATCACCTATTGGTCTACACAAATTTGATATTACTTAATAATTTCTGAAAATCCAAAAAAAGATGAATAATTAATTCAACATTATTAATTTAAAAAATATACATTTTATGAATATTGGCATAAAAATTATAATGAGTTTGAGCTAAATTCTAGCAAAATGGCATCAGTCAAAATCGTGAATCAAAATTGGCTACATTTCAAGATTCATTTCTGTGTTGCCATGAATATTTTGGGGAATTTTGAAAGTATATCTAACCGATTATGACTGATGCCATTGTTTGAATGAAATTGCTGAAATAAAAAATAATGCATACATATTTGCTGCGTAAAATGAGTTTACTGTAAATTGCTGATGGAAATCAAACAACGACAATCCAGGCGACTGTAATCCGTCAGTCAGTGTTCTACTTGAACGTGTTCAAAGAACAATTCTTCATGAACTCCTTCATATTTTAGGCGAGCGTTCAATTATGCTTGACAAACTCATAATTGTGAATGCACTTTTTTTGAGGTTATTCAACTGAAGCCTTAACGATGAAGATGACAAATTCATTTTATAAGGACTGAACTTAAATTTGAACAAGTTAATTTTGAAAGTGAACTTGGGACTAGTATACTGGGAATAGTAGACTGTTTAGTACAACTACTTAAGTACTGTACTTAATAGCCAGTGGGGGCGCTAATGCCAAAAGATGTTAATTTCAATGTTTAGCAGTGGGATTTATGAACCTTGAGTGAAGTAAGTTAGGCTATTATTACTAGAATTTATTCAAACATTCAAACATTGTAAAATTGGCATTGAAAAAATGTATTTTATATCGAAGTAAAATTTTTTTACTTTGTACTTTATACTTTCAAAACTACTTTTACATTTTAGAGCCTGTATTTTTTACTTTCGAAAATACTTTTTGAGTACCTTTCTGAGCCTGGACTTTTTACTCTACTCGAGTAGACATTTGGATCAGTCCTTTGTAGTCGTACTCAAGTTGTTTTTTCGCAAATGTATTTTACTCTTTACTAAACTAAGACATTTTGGTACTTTTGCCATCTCTGATGATGATGAATTCAAAAATATTATTTCATATTATTTAAAATGCACTATTCAACACACCTTGTCTAGCTCTTGTAGGAAGCACAGCGCAGCGTCACAGGCTCTGAGGTAACAGGTGAGGCTCTCCTCCTCTCTCTCCAACAGACGCACACGGGACACCGACGACAGCAACTGGTGGTCCAGAGACAGCCCTGCCACCAGCAATACAAAAAAAACTGAATAATAACGGACTACATGTAATCAGATTGCAATAACACGCTAACAATAAATAGCAGAGATGTGACCAAGTCCCTCTTTCAAGTCTCAAGTCCTTCTTGGGCAAGTCAAGTCCCAAGTCAACTCCAAATCAAGTCATCATTAACATGCTGTCATTTTAGCCCCAGAACCTGATTTTAATAAAGTCAAAAGCAAGCAATAGCTTTTATATTAGCATCGTTTGATTTTTTTGCTACTTTATTAAAATCAGTTTCTGGGGCTAAAATGACAGCATGTTAATGATGACTTGATTTGGAGTTGACTTGGGACTTGACTTGACTTGCCCAAGAAGGACTTGAGATTGAGACTTGAAATAGGGACTTGGTCACATCTCTGATAAATAGTAACAGTACACCATTGCCGCTCGCTGGTCACTCACTTCCTGGTGTAACACTGCCATCGAGTGGTAAAGTAGAGTCACTGCGACACATATACAGAGAGGCACTATATTAAAAATCTATTAATTATTTCCTGGATATCAGATTACATTTTTTTAGATATAGAAGTTATTTCATCCAATCAATTCCAAATGTATTTATTAAGCGTTTTAGCTTCCACAAAGGAACCAGGTTCTGTACATGCAATAAATAAAAGGATAAAACTCAATTTGCAGTCAACAAACTACATGAAGTAGACGGATTCGCTCTCGTGCCGATCTGTGACCCACAAATGCATGATTTAATAATCAGTGCAACTCGTTCCATTTTCTCTTTCCTTGGAAATACTAGAAGAAGCAGCCAACCAGCCTATTGGTCCAGAAGAACGTGTGACCACTCGGTGAGTAACTTTAAGTCTGATTTTGACTGTATTTCATCAATATTTATACAAAGTTATGATTGGAGCGAGGCGTGTAATGTGTAACTAGCAGAGATGTGACCAAGTCCTTCTTTCAAGTCTCAAGTCTCAAGACCTTCTTGGGCAAGTCAATTCAAGTCCCAAGTCAACTCCAAGTCAAGGCATCATTAAAATGCTGTCATTTTAGCTCCAGAATATGATTTTAATAAAGTCAAAAGCAAGCAATAGTTTGGCTTTTATAATAGCATCGTTTGATTGTTTTGCTACTTTATTAAATCAGATTCTGGAGCTAAAATGACAGCATGTTAATGATGACTTGATTTGGAGTTGACTTGGGACTTGACTTGACTTACCCAAGAAGGACTTGAGTCTTGAGACTTGAAAGAGGGACTTGGTCACATCTCTGGTAAATGGTCACAGAGCGACATCTAGTGGTCGGATTTTGAACTGGCGTGCTTTTTGTGTGTTTTGTGTGCTCGGACCTCGGTCCAGTACCGGCGTTGACATAGGCAACAATAAGGCACCGGAAGTGACCTAAAGAACGGTGGGACAAAATGACTCCCACCAGTGTTTCGCACGTAAACCCGTCTATAAAACAGAAAAAGTAAGGCAATAATGATAGAAAAAAATAACATAAGTGATATGTAACAAGACACATTGTGTCTTGTTACACGTCACGTTTCAATTCCCTATTTAGACGTGCAATTAAACATTAATTGTATCCCCACCCCCACAAAAACACAGTCTCAGCTATTAGGATTAAGAGATCAACCATCTTGCTGTCTGGCTGTGCTGGCCGGTCCAGCTGCTTCCGTTCATAATTAGCAAATGATTCCGTTGATAATTAGCCTGAAGGCATCATTATCAGAGTGCCTTCTGGGAATTCTATGGCGGATTAAATGCCTCAGACACACCCCTCGCGGAACACAATCATATGCAACATATGATTGAGTTGTTAGCAGAACTCTACCTTGTTGTTATGTTCTTTTACAGGGACAAGCCACACACACATACATACACACACATACACACATACACACACATAGACACTGGCTGTGTCCGAAAATGCTCCCTCTCCCCCATATAGTGCACTATATGGGGCGCACGCATTTTGTCGGGGTGTCCGAATTCTCCATGTACCCTATATAGTGCACTGAAAGTATCGCACAATGCAGCGCAAAATGTAGTGAGCATCGGATGTACCCTAGACCAAGCAATATAATCCATATGATATATACATTGCGAGATGTTTTAAAAATGACAGAAACTTTTAAAAAAATGGCACGGCGGTAGTAAATAGCGACCGACCACGTTAAATAGTTATAAATGTAAGCACTTTTGACTTTTTGGATGATTCTTTTAATTTTATAATTAATAATACATGTATTATTATTAATTATAATTATTATTTTATAATTAATACATTTTTTATAACGGCGCAGACTCTAGTGTCCGAAATCTCGGGCGTTGCTGTTGAGTGCACTATAAGTACTATAAGCACTTTATTGGGGTAGGGAGTAGGGGATAGGGAGCGATTTCGGACACAGCCATAGTTAAACTGAGGTTGACTCTTCTAGAATCAGCCTTTTAAGTAGTCAATGGAAGATTTTAAATTTAGGCAGACATTGGGGCACCATGTGGAATCCTTTCCTTAATGAGTGCCTCACTACTGAGACTACTACTACTACTACTTCTCCTACTACTACTATTACTAGTGCTTCTGTACTACTGTACTACTTGCAAGAAGTGACTATGCTTACATGGCTGAATAAAGATGATTTCAATTCTATTCTCTAATTTCACAATCCTAGAGATGGCAATAACTCTTCCCAAATTATCCTATTTCCTTTTTAGGGTTTTACTTGGAATTATTGAGAAAGGGTGGCAGAGGTACAGGATGTCTAGCCCAAGGACCATCTGCTGACACTGATAATGAAAAAAATACTGACGCAGAATAAACAATAGCAGTACGTGAGCATATATTTTACCTGATTTTATTCAACTAACACAAAAGCATTAGTGACTGACTTTCCACGTGTATCAGGTTTCCACGCAGAGACTGTATGGTGTAGAGACATTTCAATATTTTGCCTGTGTCACTCAGATATATTGTGGTGTTTGAAATAATGTCTTGACATGTTATGTTATTTCCATGATGTCATTGTAGTCCTGTATTTATGCTCTGGAGGGAAGTGGTGGTGACCCCACATTAATAGAATTCTCAAGCTTTATACAGGACTTAGTCAAGTGTGGTAGGCTGATGCAATATGCCACATGTCTGTCACTTGGGGCTGGCTGGTGGCTGTCCTTGTGACAGCCTGTCATTGTGACATCACCCCCCCCCCAGAAGGTTCTGTGCTTAAGTGTTTATAAGGAGATGCCTACGGGCATTCTCCCTCTTTGTGATCCGGTCCAGTGAATAAACACATCGCAGAGAACAACTTGGAGGTCTCCCGTCGTCCCTTCTTCCCCCTTCTCACGGCGGACTTTCCGACCTCCAAAAGTGGTGCATGTGTGCCTAGGTGTGTGTGTGTTGTATTTAAGATTTGCCCCAGGGTTTCCAGCAAAAGTGACAAGCTTCACATCTTAGAGGCAGAGAGGCAGTGTATTGATACCCAACTTGCCAACGACTCAGAGTTTCGGATGCATGGTCAGACACACCAAGCCTTCATTAGAACGTAACATGGGGTGACAACCACATCAACCTCTTGAATGAGTCCTCCTATGTCAGTTTTTATGCACAAATTTTAGAGCTCCAAATCCAGAGCCTAAAATTGGCGTTTTCCAGAACGGGTTCTTGTGTGCAGGACTTGAAAACGAAATAATTTTTAAAACATTCCATTCTGAACGGTTCGGGCGCATATGGTTTGATGCCTAAGAGTGAACGTTGACGGAAAATAGTCTCTCAGACATAGGATATGTTGGGAATGAGAATGAAAAAAAAACGTTTTGTGGATTTCATAATGTTCCGTTTCTGTTCCGGAACAGTTGAATAAATCTTTTTCGTTTCCGTTTCCGCTCCTCGTAAAATTCCGTAAAATTCTGTTCGTTTCCGGTTTTCATTTCCGTTCTTTGAAACGGTTCGGAGCCCTGCTTGTGTGTGTGGTGTGACACAGTGGTAGGACCTAGATGGACCATAGATGGGACCAGCAGGCCTTACCTTTGATAACAAAGGCCTCAGCCAGGAGTCTGAGGTGGTAAACAGGCTGCTCTTCGTGGGTGAACTCTTCGATGTCGACGCGGGCACACATGCCCTGGGCATCACGATAGCGTCCATGAGCATAGTGCACTTTAGCCATCAGCAGCAGAGCCTCATTCAGGTACCGTGGCTACAGGTGAGGAGAAACAGGGGGTTACAATAGAAGTCAAACACTCGACATAATGTGTAATGGGTGAAATAGCAACTCTATAAATTTGGAAACACCTCAATTGAACCAAAAGCTGAAAGCTGCACAGCCGATGACCATATTAGGGATGAGCGATTACGTCACTCGTTCGAGTCTTCCAAATGCATCGCATTGGTTGCAGAGGAGCTCATTATACATAGTAGGAGCGGCCTCGAATGTCAACAGCCGCTCCCAGTTTGCATGTCGACTGGAGAGGCTGCGCACACCAGCACGTTCCATTAAGCTACAAGTTGGTGCCTCTGAGATAATGCGACCACCCCATACGTGGTTCAACAAGCAGTGTCGTGAGGCATCTCTCTCAGATGCACCAACTCGGTGCAAAGGAAATGCAACATTGAAACACTACTATTACCGGATACTCATTTGACAAACATTTTAGATGACTTGAATGGGAGGTGAATGGAAATGTAGCGAAGACACTCTCGTCCCGTCCGGAATGCAGTCGATGGTCAGGTCTTCTCGTCCAACAGCAGCCAAGCAAGACAGTGTCTTTTCGTCTCGTCGGATTGTGGTAACTTGGGGTTCCGTTTGGGGAAACGAAAGAAATGTAAATCTTGCAGGATGATGATCCACAGCCTTTAGCACAGCGATTCCTAGGCATGTTGGCTTTCGGCAGTGCTTGCGCACCGCGCGAATGCAGGAATGTAAACAATGCCATGTGTATCCGTGCAACTCCGCCCGACAGGAAGAGGTGCTACGGCTCACCCAGGCAGGTTTTTGAAAGCGTGTGATGTCATAATCTCGTCTCTAATAGACTGGTTGTTATATAGTGCACATATGGGGTTATTAAGTTGGTAATGGTTTACTGCAAGATGCACCGCGTGGTCACTGTACTTGCCTTATGTGTGTGTGTGTCATTTTGTGCAGCAAACCATCATTTCACAACCCTCACATTCTCCCCTCTCAGAACACACACACACACACTCGTCCTTCCGTATGGACACTCAAACCTCCTATTGGTACTGCAACCTCTATCCCGCCACTGTAGGCCGCACATACAGAGCAAGTGGAAGTATAGAGAGTGCCTACTTGATGCACAGGAATATGTGCATTAGATGTGCATGGGTCACGGCCACCAAATGTAACCGGGGTGAAATGACAACTTTCACCCCAGTTTGGAAACACAACAGGACAGCCGATAAGCATAGGCATAGGCTGTTTTTCCTTACTCCACGTTGTGTGTGTACTGTCTTGCAGCAACCCCTGGTTCTTTGCACACTCCAGATAGCATTTCTCCAGGATTCAGCCAGAGGACCATGGGCAAGAGATTTAGTGGACCGTCGTGGGAATTCAAAGCGTTTGCACGTTGTAATCCCATCGGTCCTCTGTCGAAATGAGTGGTGGTCCGATAGTGGTCCGACAGACTATCTCCGAAGGAATTATTCGTTGGTCCACCCAAACTCCATTGCAATTCCACCACTGCGCCACCCCGAATCCGCTACAATTCCGATTCCGATGAAAGTCTGCTGTTGGTCCACCAGCACAGATCCTCTAGCAAAAAAGGCGGGAAATGATGTGTTGGCAGGGGCAGAATTACAATGAATGTCCATTGTTGGTCCACCAATTTAAAGATAACCCGAAACTGGACCTATAGAATTTCACGAAGTTGGAAATCCTCCAATCGGAATATCCACTCAGATTCTGACCGTTGGAGAGCAGAGAATTTCTGGAGTTTGCTACTCGGTAATGCCTATATAACCACATCCAAAGGGCTCCCAGAAGTCTAGACGTTATAGTATTTTTAGACTTGACTGTCCTTTTTGTGGAAGCCTGCATGTGCAATTCAATAAATGCAAATCAAATTAAAAAGAATCCATTGTTTGTTAGGACTGTAGAGCTCTGTGCTATCTAAGGGGAATAGTCATGTGAACAAATACACACATGCACTTTTGTGTATGTGTGTGTGTGTGTGTGTGTGTGTATACAGACATATGCAGAGCTGCAACTGATTAATCGATTAATTGATGATAATCGATTATTGAAATAATCGCCAACTAATTTGATAATCGATTAATCGGCAGTGATTAATCATTTCCTTGTTTGGCCCATCCTCCACTCAAACGTGTTGAATATTTCTTGCCCCCAATGCCAGTCCTAATACAACAAAGGCAACACATAAGCTTGGCTGAAAACCCAATATGTTACATGGTATAATTTAGAGTAGGCTCTTCCCTACTAATACTAAACAATGGAAATGTTAGCAATAGGTGGAGATAGCAAAACAGCAAAACGTTTGCAATAATAATATTGCAAACTTTTAATAATAATTGACGTTTAATTATAATGATAATTAACGCTAATTGCTCCAATAAAAAAAATATGTGTGCTCATTTAGGAAGATATGTGACAAGCAGAGATGGCAAAAGTACCCAAATTTCTTACTTAAAGAAGAGTAAAATACATTCTTAAAAAAATAACTTGAGTACGACTACAAAGTGCTGATCCAAATATCTACGCGATTAACTAGAGTTAAAAGTACAGGCTCAGAAACACACTCACAAAGTATTTTTGAAAGTAAAAAGTATAGGCTCTAAAATTACTCAAAATTAATTTTTGAAAGTATAACGTACAAAGTAAAAAACAAAAATTGTATATAAAATGCACTTTTTCAATGCCAGTTCTACAATGTTTGAATACATTGTTAAAAACCTAGCCTAACTTACTTAACTTAAGGTTCATAAATCCCACTGCCAAACATTGAAATTAACATCTGTTGGCATTGCCGCCCCCTACTGGCTCATTCACACTACATAACCCTAACACCTACCATTGGTGCGCAAAAAAAGTAACAAGCCTGTTTTTGGAAAAGTAAGGAGTAGAAGCTGTGCAACAGCCCGATTAGCTAGCATTCCAATGGGGAGAACAGCCTGTTTAAAGCTGAATTGTCGGAAATTCAGTCTGGTATTTGCAGTCCAAACACCCAAATATGTTTATTTTTCTAACTTCAATCTTTTAATGAAAAAGATGGCGACAAATAACGTTTCAGCAAAATCTCAC
>OMKY01209345.1:0-10551 GCA_900302395.1 Bregmaceros cantori | reverse complement strand
GGTCTCCGTCTCTCTCTCTCTCACCGCCCCGTGCGTCTCTGTCTCTCTGTCTCTGTCTGTCTCTCTCTCTCACCCTCTCTCTCTCTCCCCCCCCCCCCCTCTCTCTCTCTCTCTCTCTTTCTCTCATCGACACTGTGAATGGGCTGTGCAGTGCGTTTTGTTCCATTATGTTGACATTGCCACTTGCCAATACATGGCTTTTTGAACTGATTTTTTCATGAAATTCACATACATGTTGACTTTCAATTCGCCCTACATGGATATGCTGTGTATTTTCTTTTTTTTACGGCACAATAAATAGATATGTATTTTCACTATATATGGCAATTGGGTCATTTTAGTAGCATCGTTCACGAATTGCACATCAATTATTCACTCTTTGGGTCAGGGAATGATCCAGCAATCCATTGATGTATGCACCCACTGGCAGTTTTTGTGGTGTTTGGAACTATAGAGACAAGTGTGAATTGAAATTGATGTCAAAAATGCAGAGGGAGGAGCACCTTCTATCTCTAATTTGTTGCCAAATCGCCACCTGGTGGTGATGTTGAGTAAAATAAAACATGATGTCAAAAAACTTTATGATGTTCTGAACAAAATAGAACCCAAATTGCTCTGGTGAAATATTTTTTTTGGTGTGAAATTAAACACTTCACAAAAGTGCCCATAACTCCTAAACTAAGTTTCAAGTGCTGAAATGTCAATTTTTACCCATAATTCAACACTCATATCTCTGGAACAGGGGGGCTGAGGCACACAATTCTTTTCCTGGTTGGAATATAGAATCTCATCTACAAAATGAGCCATTGTGTGTTTTAATAGACCGTGGAGAAAATATTCTGTGGGCCTCTGCCCAAGTCCTGAAAATGCCCAAAAACCCCTGGCAATTTAGGGACAGTGAATGCTGAAGAGCCTTGGCAATGAAAGAGTTAACTGTGCTCAGAATGGAAATGAACACCCCACAAAATTTGACGTAACCATTTTGTTGTGGTTCATCAAGTGACCGTTATGGTACAGTATTACATGCTGTTCTTATCTTCTATTCATTCATCCGATGTGTTCCAGGTGTATCGTAGTCTACGCCACGCCGTGGCCTGCATGTACTCCTCTGGCGGCGTGAGGCCGTTCTACCAAGGTCTGGTCCCAACCCTCGTGGCTGTGTTCCCCTACGCCGGCCTGCAATTCTTCTTCTACACTCTGTTCACCAACATGGTCAACGGCCCAGCTGGAGGTACTATTATTAGTTAAAATAAAATATGAACTAGAAGCATTCAGAGATCGCAAACCTGCACCCTAGTGGTACTAAATATAGTACTTTTAGTGCTATGGCAACCCATCATCAATGCAAGTTCTCGAGTAGCGCGATTGCGTTTGACCCATAGACTGTATTCCCACCGGCCAACATGCCAACTACATTTCCCAGAGGCCCCATGTGACCCAGAAGTCTGGTCATGTGACCGTGGTAAGCGTCCAGCGATCTATCGGTGAATTGGTGATTAAGTATGATTATGTTACTTGTCGGCTACAGAAACGCACCAAAATTTAATCAATTCTTCCATGTGTCATTTCCAACAACTATACAAAATTTCATCCCGATCCGTGCACAACTTTTTCAGTTATCTTGGGGACAGACAAACCAACCAACGCTATCAAAAGCATGAGCTGCTTCGAGGC
This sequence comes from Bregmaceros cantori, assembly GCA_900302395.1. Classification (NCBI taxonomy): domain Eukaryota; kingdom Metazoa; phylum Chordata; class Actinopteri; order Gadiformes; family Bregmacerotidae; genus Bregmaceros; species Bregmaceros cantori. The sequence continues at coordinate 8,877 of OMKY01209345.1, read as the reverse complement.
ACGGGTAATAATGCAACGGTTGAGATTATAATCAGTATTGTAATGCTGCTGTCTTGTTCTCTCTGTAGGTCAGCTGACGAGTCTGTTGTGCGGTGGCATGGCGGGAGTTTTGAGCAAGAGCCTCACGTACCCTTTTGACGTGTTCAAGAAACGGCTTCAGGTGGGAGGGTTCGAGGAAGCCCGGCTACAGTTTGGACAGGTAAAGCCTCTCACCTGGCTTTCATGTGGCAACTCGTCACACTACATGTAGATTAAATATTCGGTCCCAGTGCTGCCCAGTAGCTCAGTCGGTTAGGCAGAGCGCTGGAAAGCACACATATGCCTCAATGGCGCGGTGAGTCGGTGGTTCGAATCTCGCCACCAACGTATTTCCCGCATGTCTGCCCCTCCCCCCCCAGCCTGAATGGGCTGGAAAAAAAATATTCGGTCAGGATTTGTCTTTTTTTCCCTGTCATTTCAATAGACCCTTGGCCTACAACAATTAGTGGGTAAAAATTTCACAGCCTTGTCATAATTGTCATAATCACGGGTGGATTGAGACACTTGCTAACTGGTTTCCTGCGGGCTACCAAAAGTGGTCTTCATCTTCATCTCTCCCGTTGTCTGGCCACCACCAAAGACTTTGCAACCATCTGTTTCCAGCTCTCTCTGTCCTTGGCCTTAAATGTTTTTTTTTTAGACGGCCACATTTTAATTGAATTAAATGTAATGTATTTTTTCAAGTCTTAGAAAATTAAATTCTCTTTTGGGTTGTGAAGCCATTTTCCTCATAATATTCTAAAAAGATTTAAAGATTTTTATGTTTTAATGACTATGGTTCCTGAACGATCTCTCTCTCTCACTCCCTCTCTCTACCTCTACTACTATGTCTCTACACAGCACTAATAGTCTGTTCTTCTTGATGGCAAATGCAGTTCCAGAAAGTGACTGGATCCAGTGCCTATATGTAGGCATTGGCAATCCAAAACGTGGAACTGGATTTGGCATCTGTGTTCTCCACTGACCGGTGTCTTTACCTTGCGTCTAGGTGCGTCACTACAAAGGCTGGGTGGACTGTGCTTTGCGGATGGGTAAGGAAGAGGGGATACAAGGCTTCTTCAAAGGCCTATCTCCAAGTTTGATTAAGGCTGCCCTGTCCACCGGATTCATGTTCTTCTGGTATGAGGTCTTCCTCAATGCCATGCGTAACTTCAAGAACAGGACCAACAGGACGTAGCTCTCAAAAGTGCAGTTTCACAATCAAGAAACAAAACATATTTGATAGCATTTTGAAAACCCTAGGCTCAACTCTAAAATCCCACATCATCTCTGCAGTCTGATCATGGCTTCTGGTGAAACCTGAGTCGGAACCATCTCCTTTCACAACGCTGCACGTATACATACACGGATGGAATTCGGTGTCTGCCAATGGCATCACACCGATGAACATAGTAACACACAGGGCTCCGAACCGGTTCAAGGAACGAAAACGAAAACTGTAAACGAACAGAAATGTATGGAATTTTACAAGGAACAGAAACGGAAAGGAAAAAAGATGTATTCAAATGTTCCGGAACAGTAACGGAACATTATGAAATCCACACAACCGGTTAAAAACTTTTTTTCTGTTGTCTATATATTTTAACATTTCCTATGTGTGGGAGACTATTGCCGGTTGTGCATCCATCCAACTTTCACTGTCAGTTATCAAGCCCCATGCATCTGGGGCTCCATCTTGTGGACAGACGAGGAAGCGAATGTAATGGCGTTACATTACAGTTACACTGAGTTTGAAAGTCCACCAAATATATTTTGTATAAACTATATCTAAACTTAAACTTGCACAATATGAGGAACTTTAAGAACGAACAAACATTTTGTGTTCCGAACCGATTCAGGAACGATATTTTGGTGGCGGAACGGTTCCGAGAACGAAAACATTAAACAGAGACCTGCCTGAACTGTTCAGAATGGAACGTTTCAAAAATAATTCCGTTTTCAAGCCCTGGTAACACAATAATACCAAAAAACCAAAGTGACAAAGTTGCACGTAACAACATTCTTGGAGGGGCCATGATGGTGGGTGTTCGGTATGTTGGACTACAACCACTACTATGCTACAGCAAGTATTAGGGACGGGCGATCACGTTTGAGTCCGCTTCCAAAACGCATCGTGTCCTTGTGAGGAGCTCATTATACGTAGTAGGAGCGGCCTCCCTCACTCGCATGCCGACTGGCGTGGCTGCGCACCCCTGCACAAGTATGCGCGCAATCACGCACGCGCATCTGAGCCTTCGTGGACATGACAGAGGTTGACACTTGCATCAAATGTGCACTGTTGATACACACATCAATTTAAACATGAACGAACAAAGAGTAGATAGGTGGTAGAAATGGTCCGTTCACCCTCGTTACAGAGACCTCGCAAGTCCCGCCCTACACACACACACACGCACGCACGCACACACACACACAGCGTGCGAGTGCACACACACACACATCAACACACACACACACACAGATCAACACACACAGCGAAGCAGCCTGCGTTGATAAACACACACGTGTGCATGAGGTGCTGCTGGGCACGGTCGTGCACGCCTATACGTGTGCACGACCGTGCCCAGCACGTATACGACTGAAATGGCAGCACGCTTCCTCGCTTGACGTCACGATCTTGTTCCCCATACAGTTACATACTCTGTGAGTCTTCATTGTTTGCACTTTAACCTGAGAGTTCAATAACTTTACAGTGCTGGGTAGGGGTGCAACGGATCACCGTTGATCCGAAATTCGGATCGGAACAGGGGCAACGGATCGGAACACGCCTGAACCGCGGATGAGGCGCGTGCGTGGCCGCACACCGCTCCGCTGCGCTCCAGTTTAAAACACGACTCTCCCTGCCCCAAACAGCCCCGTGTAGCAGAAACGTGCGCGAGTGTATGTACGTATGTGTGTGTGTGTGTGTGTGTGTATATACACACACAAGTGTGTGTGCCCGTGTGCGCGTGCGGTCACAGCTGTAGCGCCTTCGCGGTGAAGACGGCGATTATTTCAACACTATCTCTATCTGTCTCTCTCTCTGTCGATCTCTCTGTGTCTCTCTCTGCTTCTCTCTCTCCCCACCCCCTCTCTCTCCCCCCCACTCTCTCTCACACCCTCTCTCTCTCTCTCTGTGTCTCTCTCTCTCTGTCTGTGTCTGTCTGTGTCTCTCAACTGAATAGTTTAAAAAAATATCTTTCAGAAATGCAATAAATCACATAAATTAAGTATAAAATGGCAGTGTGTAATTCAATATGATTTTGATAAGAGCAGCAACATATACATGTTCAATTGAAAATAAATAACGATGTTCTCTTTATTACATTTGTAAATATATAATATGTGGTTATTAATAATATTATTTATGTTTAAAAAAATACATTATCCCGATGCACTTAAGTTGAGTTAATTCAACAGTTTTTAGTAAACAAAAGACAAACTTGTGTTTTTATTTTTGTCTTGTCTTTTTTTGTTTTCTTTTTTTTGCGATGATCCGAAAAATCTGTGATCCGTGAGCTCTGATCCGAGGATCGGTCCGAACCGTGAGCCTCTTGATCCGTTGCACCCCTAGTACTGGGGAAAGACACCTTAGTGTCATGTTGTGGTATAATTTTAGCCATCAGGCCATCAGGCCAGGGCAAGCTGTCCCTTCAATTATCCACATCCATGTTGCATTGCTTTACAATACTACTTGGATCTTCAATTTTCCGCAATGTGTCTGGTCAGGGTACACTAATTACTGCAATTACTGATTAACCGTGCTTGTTGGAAAAATACTGCCAACATTTTTTGGTAGAATGATATGCTCTGTATTTTTTTTTTTGCTCACTGAGTGGCTTATGTCAAGCTATTCGTATACAACCTTAAAAAAAAAAAATAATACCGAGGTATTATTATAATTGTACTGTGGTATACATTTTAGGCCACATCGCCCAGCTCTACAATGTATATCATTTCATTTTTGTGTGAGCTATGTAAAGTGTATATCTTGTGTGAATCCATAGTCACTTTGTGTTGTGATGAAAGTCAGTGAAATTGGCTGTAAACCCGACTATAATGATACATAATAGCATTCACCTTGTCCTCACTGCCCGCGAGTGGGCGAAATGTAAAGCAAAGTGGCAGCGATATTTTGCGCACCCATCGATTTGTGCGTGTGGTTGATTTATTCGTGTGGGCACAACTAAAATCAAAGATCAATCCCTCAATGAATGCACATAACAAAATCATTAAATGAAGATGGGTAGCAGGAATCGTATAGTACTTATTACGCTGCGATAATGCACCCGTTAAGATAGAAAAATACGACTGTTGGAAGGCTCAGACGCATCAACGCGCTGGTCCATCAGCACGCCGGGTGGAACGTTAAACCAGCCCAGGCTCGAAGGCCGAGCGCCTCCGCTGAGGCTCCCAGCGAGTTCTCTGGTGAACCAATCATATGTTTAGGAGCGTAATGTCGCCACGAAAAGTTGTTTGAGTACAGACACCGCAAGCTACTTTTTTCGGGGAGTTGCAAAGCATGCGTTCAAATCTTTTCACTCTCTCGCAGGCAGAGAGGACAAGGTGACTAATGGTATATTCATGGTAATTTGCCCTAAACAGAATCCTAGATTACCAGATAGTTATGTTGTTCAATGCCGTCAGAACTGTCAACTTGTATAAGAAAAAATCATGTTGCCTTTCAACATTTTTAAACAAACGCATTACTTTGTTTTGTATTGTTCTATTGTTACCGCCGAATGTAATATACCTCTATATCATGTTACGTTTACAAGTCATTTTTGTTGCATTTTAGACTGTTGCTGCAAAATATGTGGTGGTGAACTGAGATAATGGAAAAAAAAACAGATTTGGTGCTGTGTCTCAGCCGAGTCTCTGATGTTCACTGCTAGCTGTCCTAAGGATCACTAATAACAATAATAAAAACTGGACTTATTTAGCCCTTTTCCGCCACTTCAATTTCAAACTCAAAGCACGTTACAGTGACCTCAATGTTCACACACTGCTGCCATGCAAGGCACCATTTTGGAGTAATTTGTGGTTCAGCGTCTACCTAAGCACACTATGCCATGGACTTTCCCCACAAATGTCTGGAGGAGCCAGGCTTCATAGTTATCCTCGCACAATCTCCAGAACATTCACATTTGCCCCTTTCGGAGACTATTCTCACTAATACTTACTAATATTCTCTGCTGTTTGAAGGTCTACCAATAAAATAAAATATGCCTATGATATAACAAAGATGATCTCTGTTTTCTAGGAAAAAGTGTGCTTTTTTTATTTTGTAGGACTTCTGTGGTCCTACGTTAAAAGAGTTGATAATAATCTTACCAACTTTTAATCATCATGGACTGGTCAATCACTGGTGTTATGCTTGTGTTGATTTTATTTTATTTTTTTTAATTACTTAGGCTGAGTAGACCTAAAAAAAAAATCAGATTTTTTTTTTCTATTCTAAAATTGTCAAAAGTTGCAGAGCTCATCCTAAAATATTGGAAATGCTGGTCCTGGTCTGATCCCCACATTTCCAAAACCACAGAAAAATATTCTCTATTTTGTTGCCAAAGGCTTTAAATTACGACCAAAACGCTGCCCCCTCGGATGAGCACTGAGTAACAACGCTCTGACCAGATGGGAGAGTTTAAATACTATCTACGGAGAAGACGCTAACTACCGACTGGCAAATTTGGTCCATATTCGTAGAGTACAAAGCAGGCGTCATAATGGGCATGTTGTTTGAACAATCATGTCAAGTCTGTGTAATTAAAGACAGAAGGAAAACTGAATTTTGATTTGTTTCAATGCCGGAGAGATCCTCCAGAAAGATGGTCATTGACATGAAAATACATTTTGAGAAGTTGAAGCAAAAATTCTCACACCATTCTTCTTAGAAAGTGGCAGAGATGTGACCAAGTCCTTCTTTCAAGTCTCAAGTCTCAAGTCCTTCTTGAGCAAGTCAAGTCCCAAGTCAACTCCAAGTCAAGTCACCATTAACATGCTGTCATTTTACCTCCAGAATCTGATGAAGTAGCAAAAAAAACCAAACAATGCTATTATAAAAGCCAAACTATTGCCTGCTTTTGACTTTAATAAAATCAGATTCTGGGACTAAAATGACAGCATGTTAATGATGACTTGACTTGGAGTTGACTTGGGACTTGACTTGACTTGCCCAAGAAGGACTTGAGACTTGAGACTTGAAAGAGGGACTTGGTCACATCTCTGCTGCATGGCGTCAAAAGCAGGGAGTTCTAACGTTGTTTACCTCGACGGGTGCCGTTTAGCAGCCCAAAGTAACTTGCGGATACCTTCATTTTAAATCTTGATTTCTTTCTCAAGATAAAAACTTTAAAGTATAAAATATAATCACAGCGCATAATACATCACATACATATAAGATCAGATATTAAATCAGTGAACTCAATTCTATAACTTAACTCGAACCAGGCCCCCTGCGATGAGTATTGAGTGAATATTGAATGATATTATAACAGGAAACAGGAAACACCAGCTTTGGGTAGCTTTAGCTGCGTGCGTGTCCGCCTCAAAAAATCAGGAAGAGGTTAAACAACCTATCCCCAAGTTGAGGCCACACTGTATATATAATTCCACCAATTGTATATGGCTCATAGACACCAGTGCCGGCTAAACCTAGCCAAAATGAATTTTGATTAATTGAGTAATCCAATAAAACATGTTTTTGCTAAGATCACAAACTATAATGCATATAAGAGAAAACAACAGATCATTGAAGGTTTAAGTTTTATTTTCTGGATAATGCATAATATTAACCTTTTTAAAAAAAAATATATGCATATTAACATATGAAATGCAACTTTATTTTGTAAAATTCATGTATGAACTAGTGGAATCATCCACCACAGGCAGGTGCGACCAGCCACCTGCTGCTTAACCTGAACTTCCCACTTCGTGCCTTCTAAGCACTTTGTGGTATTACACCGCACATCACACACAGACCACAGTTTCTCCTATCATCTCATAATCAGACTACTTCATTATTCCCAATCGGAAACGAGAGGTGTGCAGTCGGTGCCGACTGCAAAAGGGATAACCCTGGAACGCGATGGAAGCATCGGTAAAACCCAGAAATGTTGTACAGCCAGGCTGTCTGAGTCCACAGTCGCGTATGACCCGTAGATGCCAATTCCGACTAGACTAACCTTGTGCAGTCTCATACTGACACCCAGCATCGTCTAGCCATGACAATGAAATTGTCATTCAACCATGGGCGATTGCTTTAAGCCTGCAAGGGGAGCCCAGCTTCCCCTAACATGTCAAGTGTCAAATGGACTGTTTGTTGTATGTACGTGCATTCAGCAACACTTCATTTACGTATTCAGAACTCCAAACCTTAATAATAATAATAATAATAATAATAATAATAATAATAATAATAATAATAATAATAATAATAATAATAATAATAATAAACTAAATTGATAAGTTAAAAACACCCTCCACAAAAAACTTTATTTGGACAATAGTTTGCAAATATTTCTGCGCTCAATTATTATTAGCAATTCAATTAAATGCATGTTCTTGTGGAACACTACATACCGTGCACATACAGTGTTCAGTCACGGCCACAAGATGGGGATGTTGCTCGCAGGAGGAGCTATTTCTATTTTGAATAACGGGACGTGATCATCCGCCTTACTACAGAGTTACACGTTAACACTTCTCGCTGTTTGACGACGCTAATCAATTGTTCGTGGGAGGCTCTGGTCATTGTTTGCAGATTATGCTACTCAGTGTGGAAATACGTGAAATGCCGGATGTTTCGCGTCATCGCGGGCTGTGTGGGCATATCCTTTCCCAGACTTGCGTTCCCAGCGCACATATGTGGAAAGTGTGGAAAATACTGGGCGTCGCAAAAGCATTTTCTTGGTCTCCTATATGCGTCTGATTCACAGCAGTGCGGCCAGAAGCCTCGGCAAGCCGTAATAAATAAATGAGAGACTATAAAACATGTGTCGCTGACGCGTCCGATATCTGCCAGTAACTCACTGCTTGCCTGCTGCGCTGTCGAAGGGAAATTTTCAGCGGTGGTTGGTTGGTAACAAATGTATTCCGCGGAGACCGTTCTTTCTCGCTGTCATGGGGATGCTCGGCTCTGAGAGAGGGAGTTAACGGCGATAAATTGCCGGTTGGCGCTGTCGGGGCGTTCTTCCAATAATCCGTCATTGTTCTGATGTGTTGTTTCTCGTTGACGTTAGATCCAAGTGGATGGCGTTGGTGTTACCAAACCATTACATGTGATTTGGTGTGCGTAAAATCACCTTTAACAGTGACACCAAATAGAACTGCAACCGATTCATCGATGGTGATAGATTATTGAGCTGGTTTAATCTCTTCATTTCATTTTTTTTTTCATTTTCAAACGTGAGTGAATGCTGCTATAAATCCCATAGCAACACAAATACAATAAAGTAAATGAAAAACCAGTCCCATCTAGTGGCCAAAGATGAAATTGTATCTTTCTCTCAATTCTTCCTCTCTGCCCATGGTTGGTCATGTTGCCTTATAAATTCTGTTGCATGCATTTTTTGCATGACTTGCATGCAATATATAATAATAATAATAATAATAATGATAATAATAATAATAATAATAATAAGTTGTTTGCCTCTTTCTGTGTTTGTTATGGTGGTAAATATTCACTTTCAACTGTTGATAGTTGGTAGCTAAGTTATAAGTCTGCCACATCCAGTTCATTTCAGACGTGTGTGATGCTGTGAATTTTTTTTGAGTATGTATTTTATTATTATTATTATTATTATTATTATTATTATTATTATTATTATTATTTTACATTATTCTTTACATCATCCTTTA